>JAOWAR010156480.1:0-10822 GCA_028571005.1 Clathrina lutea
TTGAGCCCTTCACATTTAGAAACATAACATTACCCTAAAGTTGGATAACTTTTCCATGGGGCATAATGTACATGTAATTTGTTCGTCAGCCCACAGCAACACACAATTTGCGAACAGAATGAATGAAGAAGGCTATGCAGATCAAAGGGGAATGCTGCAAACACCTGGACAAAGTTCTTCAAGATCTGCACATTCATTGACCGCAGTATCATGGAGGCAATTTGTGGGAAACTACATACACAAGATGCTTCAAGTACATGCACTTAGGCTAGCAAATATACCAAAGCACTGGGGCTGGGAGTACTGAAAAACCTTTTTGCACACTGCTGCATAGAAGAAAAGCATCGAGAGCCAGAGTTCTGTTACAACTGATGTTTGTGGTCAAAATTAGGACCCACGAATTGTTGAAAAGGCAGTAAAGTTTGCCAGCAACAAATATCCAGCTCTGGTGTCAACCTTTGCAAAACGCCACCACAGCTACAGCACCGTGAGCGAAGTTCTTTAATGATCGACAGATTGCCGTCCTACATAAGCTCAACCAAGTCTAAGTCATTATCACAATTCAAAAAGACATCATTTTTTAGTATGCTCCAATAGAAGTAAAACATGTGTACTTCTGTACAGTACCTCCAGTTCCGGCATAAGAGCAAGTTAAGAAGTAGCTTTGTCTTTGATAAGAGCAACATTTGTTTGTCATTAGGCTCAGACATCAAGCACTTCATGAAGACATGCCGGAAACTCCTCTGTCGACAAGCACTCTAAAACTAATCCCTTCCATCAGGCTAACGTTGCATCCAGAAAAGAATCTCAACGAGATTTTGCCACGATGGAGCCACGATGGGCGTGCAGCTCTTTTGCACATGACCGCCACAAGTGGAGTTTCGATTGGTCGTGCCTTTCTTTCCGCTCTTCTCTCTGAGTTGTGCATGATGTAGTCGTTGTCATGCTCTTCGTCATTTTCCTTCCTCGTCTGCTTTTTGATGACCTTTCTTATTCTTTTTTTTTCTGAGTTTTCCGAGGCTGGCTCACGAAAACACCTCACTCGCTTCCCCGACGAGTGCTTCCTCCGCCCCATGGCATTCGGATACTATCCCAGGAAACACACTGAGACGGAGGTGAAAAACTGACCAGCAGGCTGTGTCCTCGCGACCCTTTGCATGGCCGGCACACGAAGTGACGATCGCCTCAAGCACAACCAAACCAGGTTATGTCCATGCAGACAAATCTCGACGTCAAAATTCGCACCAATTTGCCATTCGTGATCGGAGCAGAGCCGCCGAGATCGTGACGCCGAATAAATGTAATACACTTATCCGCCATCTTGGCAAAGCGTCGCAGTGTCCCTTTAAAATCTAAGCCTGAGCCTTTTATCGGCGATAAATCCCCATGAAGTTAAAAGCCGAGGCTTTTATCCAGCCGATAAATGGCGGGGGTGAAGAGTTTAATGTGCTAAATCCTCGCGAAAGTCTAGCCTGGCGTCGTTCATGGTCGCTACCTACTGAAGTCTACATGAAAAGTGTCAACATGTGCCTCGCTGCCATTTCTCCTTCTTCAACGTTCGAAACGGAAGGAACTTCCGAACCTTCAGCGAAGAAAGCGAGATTTGCTGAAGTTGGTAATGAAGCTGTAGCCCAGGTTTTGAGCGCCCGCGTTCCGCCGGCGATCAAGATGGCCTCAAATTTTTGCTTGGGTGTATTTGAGGCGTTTATAAGGAAAAAATGTTCTTTTCAGATTTCAGGGAAGCTTGCTCCGCGAAAGAACTTGACGAAGCTTTGGGAAGCTTTTATGTTGGACTTCGAACAATTGCAAGAACCGCGACCGTTACAAGAAGATGTCCTACCTCACTGCAAGACATGGGATTAGTCGTGAGCGTAGACCTTGAGAAGACGTAGCGCAACATTTTCCGGAAGCCTGAATTTCAGCGGTCAAACAGCCTCCTGGATGGCTTACTGCAACAAGCGAAAGGAAACGGAGAGGAGAGGGCTGTTGAGCACAAGGAAGATATCAGCGACGACGACTTCGTCAGGCTTCAGAGTTATTTTCCCGACGTTTTGGACGTAGGAGACCCAATGAAGTTAACCCAGTTCTGTTGGTTTCATTTGTCACTTTATTTTGCTTTTCGTAAAGAATCCAAACTCGCCTGACAAAATCAGACATTGTTTTCGAGACGGATTCGGAAGGAAGGACCTTACCACTCTCCGACGAAGTATTCTGTCGAAGAATTTCCCTGTGGTTTCCATTTCGACAGGCGTGAGCACCAAACAAGATGGCTTCGCTCTTAATGGCAACAAAACACGTCTTCAACAATCTGACGATCAACATGGCGCAATCTGCAGCCGTGTCAAAACAAAACACTTTTTCTCAAGCGCCAAAAGAAGAAGCCTTCTCTTCTGAATGAAGACTTTACTTCCTTAAAAAAAAGCGGACTTTTATCAGATAACAACGGACTTTTATCACGTAGAAACGGACTTTTATCAATTACAAACGGACTTTTTGCGGAGAATCAATGTCCGCTTGAGGGTTCTGTGTTCTCAAATGGGAAGGGTAACTTGGACTCAAAATAAAATTGCAATAAATTAACAGCGTCTGATAGATGAAAACTATTTGATGTGATGAAGTGAAAATAGCCCAAAAAAAAAAAAAAAAAGGAAACCTTTTCTCTTGATCTTGCTACTGCCCAGATGAAAAAAACTGAGCAGAATTTTAGAAAATTAAATTGAATAAGTAAAATACAATTACATCAGACCTCTGGCACCAAGGAGATATATGAATGAGATAAATAGATCCATGTATAGAGATAAATAAATAAATATGTGTAAATTTGCTATAATTTGAAAATAAATCTGTTTGAACTGTTGATGTACTGCTGGGAGTACGAAAGGATTTGGTCAGACCTGGGCTTTAACCCACTTGGTCTTCAGAAGGCCTAGGATGTGAGTGATCCTTGGCAGAAGTGTGTGTTTGAGAGATTTTTCTATCAATGAGTATTTTCTTTTCTTCAGAAGAAAGCTATAATTGTGTATTGTTTCGGTTCAGGCTGCATCATGCCGGTTAAAGATGTGGACAACTTTGGACCTCGCCGTGGCACGCTCAACTCTAGCCAGCCCACCTGAGTGTTGGTTGACTTGAATAGCGTTCATTCCGTTTGACCTCCTTGTTGGAAGCTTGGCCAATTCGCTCTCTTAGTGGACGTTGTTCATTGAGGCTTCAGCCACAGAAGTAGGTGTTGCTCTACTTCTATCTGCAACAAAGAGTAGACCTTCGATGTGGGTTAGCCTTTGTGTGGCTATCGAGGTTGTCCTTGGCTGATGTTTGCGAGGGAACCAGCATATTGTTTTAAGATGAATGAGCAGATTTTTCCAGCTGGCCCTCTCAATTATGTACACAAATCGAGACTCAGCAGTGTTTTCAGGCTTGATGGTAGGCACAAAGATGCGGCCAAGGCTGTCGACCGCCAGTGGCTGGTTATTGTATGAAGAGCTGCCGCCATCTGGTTGACGTTGACTGAAGGAGAACTTGAAAAGGTCAGGAAGAGGGCCTGTAAGGCTCTGGGTGAATGGAGAAAGGAGGACAGCATACTTGAGTTCAAAAGCTTGGCATCAGCTGAAAATGATTTTAACTTGTCTGGACCTTCTGAGTCATTTCCAGCTAACCCTGAAACTAATTTCCAATTTGAACTCTGATCACCTAAAAATTTAATTTAATGTCATCTGCTTGATTTTTGTTGTCAGTAGCCTGGTTTTTCACTTCGAAACGTATTTTCCCTTCTTTTTGTTCAGGTCTTAGCATTTTTCACCTTCGATCATCTGACACCTGTCAGCTTTGAGTGTCTAAACTGTGGCGTATCCACAGTCCTGTTTCCATTACGAAAATGTTCCAAGTGAATAGGGGCGTAGTTTCACCAAAAACATGTCTTAAAGAAAAGTCGCTTCAGACCAGTAAGGTGGACATTACTCGAGATCGTCAAGTCAATTGCACTGGTGGAATCTCTGAAGAGTTGCCCGGTTATGTTTCTCAGCCTTATAGTTGAAAGGCAATATCACCAACAGAACTGATTCGCTCAATCCATACGGAAACTAGAGTAGATGTGACCTACTTGTCAATTTGAAGGCTAGTGCCATACCCAGTTTCTGGTCTGCATTCCATTTGTATTGTGGTTCATTCATGCATGCAGATGCTGAGGGTATGGTGTTTATGAGTATTCCACTCCAATGACAATGGCAAGAAGACATTGCAGGTCCCACTAGAAATTCTTAAAGTTTCAATCGCGAAAATCTCACCTCTTGGGAAGGCAGCGTGAAGTTCGTTGTTACGATGGTGCCATTTCTCATGGAGAGGGCCAGCCCTGGCTGTGCAACACTGCGCAACGCGAACAGCTGCGGTTGGTCAGTTCTATAGTAGACTTGAAATACACCTGAAAGGGGTTAATAGGAAAAGAGACAGACCGACTTTATGGCGTGCACATTTGTCTCTCGATTGGGAATACATCGCAGACAGCGGGCTCCTGACTGAACTTGAAGCGCCTACACGAGGTCTGGACCTTGGTTGATCACGTGGAGAGCAAGCATGATCGTGGCATGAAAGTACTGAAATTTCTGCACAAGGGCAAACCGTTCATGGCGGGGTGTTTTTCCCCAAAGCGTACGCGCTCGATCTGTACTTGTTTCGGCCTTCCGGTTTTGGGAGTCGGAATTCAGGTCTTACGCGTAGGGATGCTGGTATAATTTATTTGAGGCGATCAGGAATGAATAACAGGGGGATGGCCCGTGGAATGGCACGCCAGGATACATCTGCACTCAAACCTGGAGGTTATAGCGCTTCGGTGAATGTTATCGCGCACTCTTCGAGGTGTTGGCAATAGTCCTAAGGCATGGTCGGGCAAGGTGGACGGGATGTTGATTAAACTAAAAAGGTTCGAGGGTCTTAGACTCTTAGCCGTGGCTGCTGGAAGGATTAAATCAATCGGACTTCTCCGCGCGCGACAGGACAAAGGTGCGGAGGTTTTATCCGGCCGCCGGTGTCCGGGTTCGCTCAATGATACCTGTTGTAATGCATGTAGCCTCCTCGGCCCGGCATGCCTGGGAATAAAGGAAGTGCTCGCTCGTTTTCAAGCAAGACACAAACTGCAAAATACCACTTCAAGTATGACCCGAAAAGCGATGCCTGTCAAATTGCAGTGGCTGGCTGCGTTGACGCATCTCGAGCCGGTCCAGCAACCCGCCTGTTGATCGATTCTCGATCAAAACATCTGCGCCGCGTGTTTTGCGACACTTAGCCGGGTGCAGCATAGCTCTGCAACACATGCATGTAGCGTTATCTTTAGAGGGCAACTGTTCGCAGCTGTGCCTGGAACTGGCAGTTTGGACCGCACTTAGATGAAGATCAAGACGGGTCGCGCGCCACAATGGCTGACTTGAAGGGTGCTCCCGAACATGCTCTGAGCGCTACAAGCTTGGCCTGGTATCGACCACCCAAACCACACTGCGGGCAAAGCCGGCTAGGCACCATGGGAAATATGGATCCCGCGCTTTGCGAGCGGATCAACTGGCTGCCTTGAAATGCTGTTTACATAATAAAGAATACTACATTCCACACTTCTAACCCTCGACAAGCCCGGCCCCTTGTTGTACTGGGAGTCCTACTGCATGCTGAAGGACTGGCCGGACTGGCTGCCTTACAAAACATTGCTGGTGCTTTCAAACAAACATCGACGACATGGCAGAGCGGGGTCGTAATTTCGAGAAAAAGACAAAAGGCGATTTACTTGCCGAATTTTTCAATCGAGCCGCCGCCGCCGTCAATGCAAGACCACTGTGTATCCGTCCCAGGTTACGCCCTTCCTTTCTCAAATCCCCACGCCTTCCGCTCAGTGGTCGCAATGTTTCTAGCTTTCACGGGCTGGATAGGAGGCTGAGTGTGAAGCAGAGGGCATGGCTATGACGTTGGGGATGCAAACACAATCAGCAACGAATGCCCATTTTCGGAAACTCTCAACTAGTTGACATGGTAACTTAGCTGCGTTGTCGACTGATTCCACAATCGATTTGGCGCTGAAGGTCTCTTTCGCGAGGTGATGTCAGGGGTCAGACTTAGAGCTGAATGCCTAAAACATTGCACAACATTTGTTTCCCAAGCCCCGCGCCCAACCCATCCGCACGTCGAAACCTCTTTTCCAAGGCCATTTGTAATAGTGCGCTATTCACTGGCTGGAATCGCGTTCTGTTTTACGCTATTGGTCTGAGCCACTTTCTTCGGTGACAGAGAGAACAATGTCGCAAGCAAGTGGCGTCTTGTAAGATGAAAGCGGCCAAGGAACGGAAGACACAACACGGACTTCATTGTCGGTCTCTTCGGTAGTTGAAGTCTGCAATCGACGCCTCCTGTAACAATCGACCTCGGCTTTGAGGATCACTGAGAGGCGGACAGCTGCAGATCAATTTGCAAATTTTGAAGTGTTCTATGGAAATTGATGTCGCGATTAGCAAAGGGATATGGCCTCAGGGTTAAAGAAACCTTGGGCAAGACATGATCATGATATTTTAAGAAAGGAAAGTACATTTACCTCTTCCCTCCGTAATGTAACCCTTTATCAATAATAATAGTTATTCTTAAATTTATACGCTGCGCTGCTGCAAACAGAAAAACCGTTGCGATACACACAAGACATGGCATGTCCCGAGACATTGTAACACTTACTTTTCTTGTTGCATCTTTCCGACCTGGAAAACTTCACTTCGCCCCTGGGTGTTACCATCATATAGTTGTTGTACAACGATGATCGGATCATCATGAAAAACGAGGCGTAGTGGAGAGCAGAGAGGGCAGGAAGCGGAGCCATTGCACCAACCAAAAATTTATCTCAGTAAGATTTTGTAATATTGAGAATCAGGTTCTCGGTGGATATTGCACCGCTAACTGTCAGATACGTTCGCAAGCGAGAGCACTTATAATGTCATGTGGCCGGGGAAAGGGGGAGGGTTGTTTTCTCTGCGAGTCCCCGCAGTTAATCTCGCTCAACCAGCCTGAGTGCAAGGTCTTACCGCGCTGGGAGTGAGGTCACGCCGTTGAGTTCCCCAAGCCAGAGTTGCGATGAGTCACGTGTCAGTCCTTCAGTTGAATCGATTTGGCAGATCTAGAATTCGCAAGGTGCCTGCGTGGGGAAAGTGATCCCGCCCAGTCCTCAGGGCCGGCCAGGTTCGGCCAGGCCTAGGTCCAGGGGCTAGTAAATGCGCTACCACTCCTTGCTCAGGCCGTGGGTAAGAAGAAACCGGGGAAGCAAATCGAGTTCTGCCGCTCATGCGTTAGTACCAGTTCTCCGAGCTCTGTCCACGGTTGGTCCTTTCTTCATTACAGGTCACAATGGTTGTTCGCTAAGAAGGCACTTGTCGGCCTTCACAGAGCAAAGGCGGGGGGAGTTTAGGTGCTAAAACTCGAGTGTAGACAGTATTCAAACTACGTCCGGAAAAGCGCCAGTTGTGTGGCCAGATCTCGCGTTGACAGAAGGCATCCTGCGCTCCGAGGCTTTGTATACCTATAGGTGAATTTGGCGCTCGACCGCGTACTGTTCGTTTCTCTAGTGTTTCGAACTTCCAACCCCATCCGTTAACAGGGTGGGTCTGTCTGTAGAACTGTACATTTCTGTTTCTCTCGACCCTGATGCCCTCCACTGACGCGCTTGACGTACTGCTATCTCTGTCTCCAAGATGAAGTGTCGGCATAAGTAGAACTGCCGTTCTGGATATGAAGAAATGCGTTTCCAAATCCTGTCCAGCCCATATTGTCCCAAAGACGTTTGGCACCCGGTCGTGATCAGTTGTTACGCCGGTGGTGCTCGGGTATCATTCCAAGGCCTCGACAATCCCGCGTCTTACTCTAGTATGTTCGCTTTCTCGACGTCGTTCTCGAGCTCCACAGATCTATAAATAGGTACTCTCTTTCCCTACTAGTCGCTTCGAAGGTGCAATGGTGATTCACAAAAAGAACACATCACAAGGCAGAAGTCGTGCGGATTTCAAACCGAGTCGGGGACATTTTCTTTCCCTACAGGTTGATTTCCTTCAGAATAAAGGTTCGCGGCTTTAGCCGTCCTTCCAAACACGATCAAAATAATCGAGCACCAAAAATGCAACAATTCTATCGGAACTTGGAAAAGCACTATGTTATCACTGACTATCCTCATTGGCTTCGAGCTCGCCTCATTCGTCTCAGGGTGCTTCAAACTCAAAATCACAACACTCTCTTTCTGTCTGTAGACCTCGGAGATGTTCATTCATGGACAGCAAGATTGTCTAGTCTAGATGTCTTGTAACGCCCCCGTTCCATTCCGGTCTTTACCAAGTTTCGCGCCCATCGGTTAGTTACATGTACACAAATCGGTTGGTTACACAGCAAGGAATGTCAAACTTGTCAAGGATTGGCATATGTTGTGTGGAGGGTAAATTGGCCTAAGACGAAGCGCACGCCCTCGCAGCTGCCCAACGCTTTCTGTGTTCTTGCAGTAACGACCGGCAGGCCTCGTTACCTCCAGTCCAGGAGGAAAATGGACTTCCCGTTGTCCGTTTAGTCGCCCTGAGCATAACCAAAAAGAACGACACTTCATCTTCTTGCCTATTGTGTCCTCCCTTACCTCTTATACAACTACAAGCTTTGCAGTTCGTCATACACAGGTGACGCCCGTTTCATGATCCAAAACGTAACGCCACGTGACAGAGACAGCCGTATGAGACCCTTGTACATCTAAACATAATTTTGCAAGCTTGGAAAGTTGATCTAAAACAAAGCGTGCATACCGAAGACCGACGATTTACAGTTATGGTAAAAAGCAGGCTTCTACGTAAACTGAACAGGGAGTGTAATGATTGGGACAGAACGGCGTCGGAGCTCGATCGAACGCAATGCGCTATCTCCTCAGCTCGGGTCTGACATGCTTGTCTGCGCGAGCTCGAAAGAAATGTCGCACAGCGTTGAAACCTACAGGTGGCTATAGGCACGTCATTAGGTTCTGAACGGATTTGGAGCGCACTTGTACTATGCTTCGTCCTGAGTCTTGATCAAAGTTGTCGCGGATCGTGGCAACCACTCTCGTCGGCGTTACTAGTCAGCCACATGGCGCGTCCGCGGATTAGCGATATGTGGATGTCAGCGGCTAATCTACTACTGTGGCTAGATACATGTAGCGATAGCAAGTATTTCACAGCTTCAATGTGCCGTTTGAAGTGAATAGTGCGGGAAGAGCCGGCTTCTTTAAAACTCGTTTCTATCTTTGGTCAGGAAGGCTTCGTGGTCTAAGTAGAGGGGAATTCTCCTTTGCACAAAAGCTCGTGGAATTCGATTGAAGAATGGCTGTCGCGTCATTGACCTAGCCCTTATCAAGCGGTTCAACAGCATAAAGAAGTTTAGCGGACAAGGGGTAGGCTTGGGAAGGAGAATTATCTCGAAAAGTTAATTTAATTTAGTTGAACTTGCTTTGAAAAGAGCATCATAGCATACCACGTGTGTAGGAAGAATATACATGTATGTGATCTCACAGAGGAATTCTACAGATTGAACATGTTGAAGAATACATGTTATCTAAACAGAGCTTCCAGTCGACTAGGATCAAGATCGGGACGTCGTGGCGCAACGTGCAGGTGACTCTCATCACCTTTCGTGGTGATTGGAAGTTGAGGCATGCTCTAGACCGGGTTCGTGATCGAGTATGATCGCAACTTTGCTCTGGAACGCGAAACCTATCCAAAAGGAAGGTAAGAATACTGCCAGGAAAGTATGCCAGGCACACCGACGCATAGTTTGACGGGGGCCCTAGGAATGGCGGGGCATTTGGCGTGTTGGATGGCAAGTTTAAACGAAGCCATGCCGAGATCCAATTTGATTTACCTTCCCCGCACACCTGATGGCAGATCCGATGCCTGACCCGGCAAATGCATGTTCCGTCCATTCTTGTCAGTTTCGATACGGCGTCACGCGACTCAGTCAAACGGTATCAGTGCACAAAGTACCATCATTCACTGAGGCATTGGTGTCCAGAACTTCTGTGTTTGGAACTGAGTGGGGTTAGCAAAGGCTGCCGCGCCGGACTCAGGCATGTTGCAGCATGGAAACCAGTCCGATCTCTTCGATGTGCAGACTATAGACAAATGTTCGCTGGCCGGGAAAGGGCACCCCAGTCACATGCGGCCTGGTTACATGATGCACTGCATGTAGCTCATCGATCGGTTAGCCACACTCCGTTGCTCCTGGTGCAATGTTAACGTTGGGCAATCACTCTCGGGTAAACGATTGTCAAGGCCTTTTTTCATCACGAGCTAGTGGAGATGCTGAGCTGAGTCAAAGGTCACAGTCGTAGCTATCAGTAGTCTGGCCAGAAGTAGAACAAGGAGAGCCCGGCTCTAACTTTAATCATTATGTAATCACCTTGGATAGAATGGTCAGGCAAAATTATGGCACTAGCTAGTTTCGGAAGATCGCCAAGAGATAATTGACAGTGAATTCGAAGGACGTATAGATCGTGACGGTCCTTAGGTAGCGGAGAAAAAACTAGAGCCTCGACGGCCTCTCCTGGAGGCGGGCCGTAAGAAAGAAAAAACCACTCAGGCTCCTGGCGTTTCCATCAGAATGTATTTTTCGCAGCTGAGACACTTCCGTACTGCAGGAGGAGCCAAGTTTGGATTGTACCCCCGAAGAGACAGGGCAAACTGAAGCCATCACCGATGTAAAGCCAAGTGAGCCAGGTGAAGTTGTAAGTATTGCGGCATTTGACCTGTGAACTCGTCAGTTGGGAGGAGGGGGGGGGGGGGGGGGGGGGGGGGGGGGGGGAGGGAAG
>JAOWAR010156491.1:0-10822 GCA_028571005.1 Clathrina lutea
ATGAGAAAAAAAGAAGAACTCGTGAAAAAAAAAAAAACCAAAGGGAAAAGGAAAGAAAAGACAGAAGTGGTGTACCCACACCCCCCCCCCCCCCCCCCTTCTCCACAGAAAGTAACTGGAAAGAAAAAGAAAACACTGAAAGAATCCCTCAACCCAATCCAACTGAACTGAGATTTCTCTCCTTGTATCGCTTCAAGGGATCCAAATCTTGACCCGCTTCATTCAGGAGAAAGCGCTGCGGTTGCCGAGTAGTGTCTGTGTAGCCTACCCATTTAACCAAGTACTGTATATAGCTTTCCACGGAAGCGACGGTGGGATAAAATCTTCTCTGCGATAAAACGTTGAAGCCCATCGAGATCAGTGATGGGAGGAGGTGGTTCTACTGAGCGACCTTCCATGGTGTTCTTATGGTACTTCTTCAGTGCTGTTACATTGAAAACAGGGTGGCATCTTAGCTGGAACGGCAAATACAAACGATACGCTTTAGAGGAAATTCTTTCGATGACCTAGATGATGGGGCCGTACCACCGAGCGCGCAGCTTGTCCGATAGCCTGGTTTCTGGGGGGAATAAGAAACTCTCAATGAACCAGAACGGAATCACCAACATTGAAAACCACGACCTTCCTTTCCTTGTCGCTGTAAAAAGCTTGACGAGCCTGTGCAGACACCAAGGCGTCCTTAGCCAACTTTATGGCCTCTTGGTTTTGCTGAAGCCAGCCGTGTGGTGAGTTATGGAGTACACGTGTCCTGTCATAAACAAAGAGCGATGGCGCATAGTAGGATGCAGACGTGAATTCAAGAAAAAAGGGGACTCACCAGTAAATGCTTGAATGGAGTTGTCAATTAGAAAACTGGCACAGGGGCAACAACTCATCCCAGTTTGACTAGTACTGTTGATGATTTACAAAGGCCCGCAAGGTGTCTTCAATGGTTCTGTTCATTCGTTCAGTCAAACCATCAGCTTGTGGATCTTTCCTTTGCCAATGCTCGCCAGCTAGGCCAATAGTGCGACCAGAAAACGCAGTAGAATGATTCCGGTGGACACAAACACGAGCAAACCCGTGAGCCATGTTCCTGACCAAACCATCCTCTGCTACCAGTGGCACAGTCTTGCAGAGTTATTTTTACTTTTGGAAAAAGACAATAGTCGGAGTAAGGACAAAGAAACGAGAGACCGGGTCCAAAAATTAAGATTATATGCACAGCGGAAACAGGAACGGGTGAAAGAACACGTCAATTTGTACGTAGACGAGCGGCGGAGTAGAACTTGGGTGAAAGAGTAGAAGTAGAACTTAGGTGAAAGAGTAGAAGTAGAACTTAGGTGAAAGAGTAGAACTTAGGTGAAAGGAAGGACCGAGTGGCTGTGACAAACAATGTGTTTAATATTGTTGTGAGCACTTTCTGAAAATAGCGGAGACAAATTATCTTACCCAAATTTCCAGACAACTTTGCGCGGTTGGCCACCGGTCGCCGGACCATAATTTTGTTGGCAGGTGACACTGTTGAGTTACTGGCGAACCGACTATGGGGTGAGAAATGCTGGCCATCCGTCACTCGGTATCCGGTAGCGACGCTCTCCGACGTCTCCAACTTAGACCGACCCAGATTCATTTCAATTTATGATAAGCTTAGATCGAACTACACTGTGCGGCAAAGAAACAGTTTCATCCTGAGAACCTTTGCTAAATCGCCGTCACTATTTCAGAAGGCGTTCTCTTGTACGGGTCTCAGGGAAGTCACGTGTGTGTGTGTGTGTGTGTGTGTGTGCGTGTGCGTGCGTGCGTGCGTGCGTTCAACTTTTGAACTCCCCCGCTTTCTCCTTCGGACACCGTTTCCGGCCCCTTGGCGACTCCGCGATAGCTAGGCCGCCTGGCACTCACGAGAGCTTACCATAACAGTACAGAGGAGAAAAAAAAAGAAGTCTAGCCCTTTCACTGACAACTTTATCCGGTGCCAAACTGTTTAGGTTGCCGCAATAGTGTGGAGGCACCTGGGGACCAGTCGTCGATCGGTCATTCGGCAAGGTTTCATCAAAAAACGCGGCTACAGGCACGAGAAAAGGATACTCGCTGGATCCATTACGGTGACTTACTTGTATGGAAAGCAGAGCCTTGCAAACGCGAAGAGAACCAAAGAGAAAGCCGAGCGAGTTTGAGCGGACATCGGTTGTACTAATTTGTACTCGTAATCAGCGGTGGCGAATCAGGGCGGAAACTTTCGAGCGTGCCAGCAAGCCACGGTGTTTTCGTATCTTTCAGTTGATGAAAAATTCCAAGCAGCATCAATCTCTCGGGAATTCTTCGACCACTAACTACCCCCAAGTCGTCTCCCTCGTCGTCACGCCCGCTGTTTCTTCACATTTTAAAGTTGCCGGAGTTTCAAGTCTGTGTCCCGGTGCACTCTGGCGGTGTTTTGATCAAGTAGAAATTAGAAGGCTCACAAAGTTACAATCAAGTAAATTGTCATTATAATTACTGGCTCTACCGGTCAAGGAGTGACGCTCATGATATATTCCACAGCAGCTGTCATGCTGGCAACTTGACAGCCCAATTTGGAACTTTTCCCTCCTGCAACCAGTCAAGACTTGTTACAGCGATTTAACCTACGCGAGGTGCAGCACTTCCCCACCCCTCTGAAATAGAACTCGGACCATGGACTGTCAGCCACGCAGATAATTACTTTACCTATGGCCTACGACTTGCAGAAGCAACTTGTGTGTGGCCATGTGGCCACGCTTTGACTGTTGATGGCAACGCAAGTCTTGTTGCATATGAAACAGCGAAATTTAAACGCTAGCCCTCGTGTGTCCATGCACTGATGCTACACCGGACCGAAGTCGCTCATTTCATCGATTGATTGATTAATGGGACCCCTCTTGTTGCAAGCATTGTTGCTGATGCAACAAAATAAAGGCATGATAGCGCAGGCCTGCTCATGCGTGCGTCGGCACAACACGGGTCCTCTTCCTTCACCAATGCAATGGTAATGGGCTCGGGCAGCTCTTGCCTTGGTTTAACTGTGACAGTGTGCCTGATCAAGTCTGATTAAATAGACACACCGTATGGACTTGGAAAAGAGAGCCTTCAGCTTTCTCTCCGTCAGTAGCTAGCAAGCGACCATGCCCTAAGATTTTCTGTGCGCTGCTGTAAGCTGTATCATGAGGTGCATGCAACGATAGTATACTCGAGCTCACGAAGTGTGTAGTGGTCTTCTCGCGATTCAGTCATAACGCATCGCGCCTGCGCTGGCCTGGACAGATTCTCATAATCCTTTTAACGGAGCCACTTTCACAACTTGTTTCGGCAAATTGTAGTGCAACGTGACAGAGGAGCTGTCCGCCACCGGTTTTTGTACTGCCGGTTGGTGTCGAGCTGCAAAAATTACCATTTTATTACTTAGGTAGATGTTCGAACTTCTGGCCAGCGCTAGCGAGTATGAAGAATAGAATTTTCGTCGGATGTTTCATGATCTTTGGCCCCAATTGGACGAGCGGGACACGGCCAAGTGGCCTTGAGTACAATGCCTCTTCTGCGAAGCCTTGCAACTGCACGGGACGAGGGCCGGAGCAGACACGGGTGCTTCGGTTGGCTGTCTTGCGCCGCGCTGTGCGCGTGCGAAGCATCATGGTGATGGTGCTCCAAAACGGGGTCGTGAGTGCAGTCCCAGTACCGCTTTACAAAGGACTCTCGTCTAGCAACGGGAGACACCGGCAAAGTGTGACTGAGTGCAATACATTCATAAGTCAGGTAGTGCAAGAAACGGTTGCTGTCGACACTGATGAATCCTGAACCTTGAGCAGAGGAGAGCACAATACTTTTCGGTCGACTATACAGCCGTGGAGTTTCACTACCATGGGTCGAACTTGGAAAGCCTACTTCTTCTTTCTGTCTGGTAAGTCACCCTCTGCGATGGCCGCGATCGAAAGTGTCTAAAGCTGTGCTGGTGCTGTCGGGGCGGGCATGATAGCCGTAGGTCGTGGAAGCGGGGTCAACTCAGGATCGGAGCAGATAGGAGCACGCCGTCTCTGGCCGTCATCATCAGCGACGGCCCCAGGGACCGTAACACCGGGACGGCCCGACGAAAGAACTAGCTTTCCAAGGCTGTGGTTGTTCGGCTTGCTTTGCTTTTTTTCTTTTCCTTACCTCCTTCTCCTTTCTTTTTTTCATTTAACCTTGCACTGACCCTGATTTGGAAACTGGACTTAGACTGTAACTTAGCGCTGACTCCTAGCGATCGCTCGCGTTACGTCCCCGTCCCCCCACCATCCCTCACGATCTAGAACATTGAAGAAAAAAAGTCATCGGGAGTTATTGGTTCGCCAGTGTGCGGCGGTGACGCCTGAAAACCGGCATGGCTGTGAAAGTGCTTAGAAAGCAAAAGAAAATGCGCAGTTACTTATTACTGTGTTACAAGTACATTGTATTGTAGAAGCTGGTGCTTATCTTCACGTAACCAGATCCAGACAGCATGGGCTGGATCACGCAAGATATAAACAGTGTTGGAGACATACTCTAATAAACATTCAGAATGCAAAAGCGACAAGATTGAATTTTTTTTTTTGACCAAAGATTTGACAATACAAAGTTGTTGTTTTTTTTTTTTTCATAAAGCTGAAGTTGCAGAGCCTCAGCCAGAAACCATTGCGCGCTGTTGATAGTAAAATGTCCTCAACACCGGTAGAGCTTGTTGCTTTCGAACACTGCAAATTTAGTGAAGAGGGCCTGACCAGCATGCCAGCCAGTTCACTGCCTCAAGTTGCACACATAGCACTGGGGCATGCATGCTATAAAAATTATGAGTCAAGTGGAGAAGCATATTATGCATGACTTATATCGAAGGTTCAAGAATAATTAGTTGATTGATGCACATTGAAGAGGAGAATTGTAACACTGTGACTTGAAAGTCGAGACCAAGAACTCGGTCTTACCGGTGAGGATGGAACCTGAAAACTTTATGCATCCATGGCAAAATGATTCTTCAGTGTCACACTGCTCACCCATACACTCACTCATAATATAACGTAGACATGCTTGCTTGCGTGCACACAGACACACCCATGCTGTCATACATATACACGTATGGACACACATGTACACACACACACACATGCACACATGTACACACATGCATTCACACACACGCACGCGCGCACGCACGCATGCACACACACACACACGCGCACACACACGCACATGCACTTACCCATACAGGTACACTGCCACGCTCACTCACACTCCAGCACATCAATACACACAGTAACACATACACTCACCAGAAGACCGTGGTGTGGTCGGTGCACCGCTGGGCAAAGGCAGTGTTGAACATGCATGGACCGTCACTAGGCCCTTACATGGCCAAGATCTTGTCATGGCAGTTGTTGCCAGAAAAGGATGCATTGAGAAGTGGTTTATGCGTTTTTTCTCTTCTTTGTCGGTTGGAACACTTGTTCACTTGTCACCAGTAATCTTGGCCACAACTGGCCTGCACCCCTCGTCAGCCCAGCTTCCCATTGATTATCTTTCAGCCTTGAAGAAAGACAGGAACACGAGCACCAGCACAGTGCAGCAGCTGACAGACACAACTGAATGCCCTTGCCACAGCCAGGACAAGGATCACGACTTCACCTGTAGGCAAGTCTTGCCACACAAACTCGTCTGCAAACTGACGACAGACTGTACCATCCCGTGCCCAGGCTTGAACTGCTTCCTCTGGTTTCATGTGAAGCATGACTTGAGCAATGGAAGCTTCTCGGCAGACCTTGACCGTTCAGCCTGTCCACCGAAGGCCTGGAAAGTCAAAGATAAGAAATTACACAAGAACTTCTCAGAATGCGACAATGTTGTAGACGAAGGTTATAACGGGATGGACGCCTGTATCTGCTTCGGCCACAACTGCACACGTAGTGATGTGGTGATACGATATATTCCCAAGGAGACATCTGACTCGGGTGAGTACTACAGAATGCCCACACCCCCTTAACCATTTTATACTTCCTAACCAATTTTCTGTTTTTGTTGGACATTGATGTGCAACATTAGTGTTTCATGAACTCTCTTGCCTGATTTTAGCACCAGCTTGAGCAACTCAGGACAACCATTGCATGTGATGTTTCCTGTGATGTTGCATGTGACGTTCAGGTGACGCTGCATGCGACGTCGCTTGTGACGCTACCTAGGGCTGGCAGTGCTCTGTTGTGTTGCCAGTTTCTTTGGTCCTACCACAGCGGATGGGAGGGAAGCATTCAATTTTTTTCCCTCAAGGATATAGGCGGCAAACCAATCTTGTCTTTTGTTGGAACAAAAACAAAACAGGCAAAGAAGCTTGGTTAAGCACTGCTTCATGAGAGTGCCTCTGGGAATAGAGGCTTCCAGCTTCCCATTTCCAAATTAAACCTGGCTGCTTTGCCCCCATCAGAAGCACCTGTGGTTTGATTGGACTGAAGCTGGACACATTGCGTGATTGTTTGAACCAAAGGTGCCCACTTGCAATGCCATTTAAGGTGCACTTCTAAGCTTTTGCCATGTGAGATCAGGAAGAATGTAGAGCCCATTCAACGTCTGTGGTCAATGCTATGCCAGGGGAATGGAGGAAGGGAAATTAGCGATTCAAACTGCGAATATCAATGCTACGTCGGCACGTGCAACTGGTTGTATTGATTGTGTCTACCATCACACATTGAAGCATCTCCTGTGTTTCCTTCGTGTGCTGGCATTGCCCGGCGTATTGTCACACCAGTTTGTTTCCACACAACCCTCGAGGTTTGTTGATTTTTCTTGAGAACAGACCGTCACCAACTATAATTGTCTGTGCACTGCAGGTAATGAGCTTGTCCCGCTGATCATTACTTGTGCTGTGGTCTTTATAATCATTATCATCGCTCTGGCCGCCTCGTGCCACTATTGTCGAAAGAAGAAGCAGAAGCGAGGCACCTTCAAGTCCGAGCAACTTGACAGCATGGAGGACGGCGTCGATGGGCTAGGCACGAATTTGGCATCATTCGGTAACGTGAAGCACGTGACTGTTGAGCGTGTCATCGTTCGCGGACGCTTTGGCGCGGTCTGGCAGGGCTACTGCAGCAACCAGTCAGTGGCAGTGAAAATCTTTTCAGAAAAAGATCGAGATTCCTGGGTGAATGAGTGTCGCTTTTACATGGAGGGATACATGCAACACCCTGACATTCTCAGGTAAAGCAAACATTTTTGGATGGAATTTCTTAACCTTCTATCTCACTCTCTCTCTCTCTCTCTCTCTCTCTCTCTCTTCACTGCGAGGGGTTAGTGTCAGACTATGCAAGCCAAGAGGTACATGGGACTGTTCTCATTTTCATGTTTGATGCCAGTCATCCTTAACCTGAGATGCCACCTTATCAGATGAGCTCCACTCACAGTTTGATTGATAGCAGGGCGAGCTTCAGTTGTATGTATTTAAGCCAATCCAGATAAAGAATTTATCAATGGGGTGTTTGTGTGTTGCAATGTGCGCAGGAAGAAAAAAATAAGAAGACGTTTACCACAAACTGATGTGAAAACAAGTCAATTTCACTTCTATTCTTCGTGGACATTTGACTGAGGACTGCGTAAACAATTCACGCGTACAGTGATTACATCAGTTTAGGTAGTCTTTCGTGTCATCTCCAGTTATGGCTGCCCCTCCCTATTTTGCAGCTTTTGGTTTGGAGAAGAGCGCCGCCATGCGACAAACCCAATTTCTGAGTTCTGGCTGGTGACGAGTTTTTGTGAGATGGGGAACCTGTCACACTTCCTCCGATCATCCGAGGTAACGTGGGAAGAGCTTGGAAAGCTGGCCAGATCTCTCATGTCAGGGCTCTCCTACCTGCATGAGGACATTGCATTCGAGAAACCTGCTGTTGCACACCGCGATCTGAAGAGTGCCAACATTCTTCTGCTGCCAGGCCCGCGCTGCCTGCTGGCTGACTTTGGTCTGGCGATTGAGCTGCACCGTGAGTTGAACAGAGCCATGATGGAGGAGAGCGGTCAGGTACTGGACAGTAGTAACCATGGTAACCAATTAGTCAGAGTGGTATTATTTTTCCGCCTGCTTCATAAGATAATGTAATATAATACCATATGATATCGCTATAGTTTGGATGGGGGTCGGAGAGTCCTTCAGTGTGGACGGTGCTCAGTGCCTGGCAACGGGCATGGCTATATCACATCAGGCGAAGAAGAAGGATTAGTACGTATGGCTCCGAGTTTCACAGACATACCGATGTCTGATGATCGGTTTGTCTGTGTAACTCGGAGTCACACGGACTAATCCTTCTCCTTCGTCTGATATAATATCATATAAAATTAGCAAGGATGTGGGTATACCTGAGCTGTTCTCCACCTGCACACACTATTCTTGCACACTCGATTCTTGCTAAGCTTTTTTTCATTCTTTTTCTAATTTTCTTGCGCTTGTTAATGCCACCAGGCAGGAACGCCACGCTATATGGCGCCGGAGTGTCTGGAGGCCAGGATAAACCTGAGTGACCAGTCGTCATTCCTGCAGATGGACATCTACTCCATGGCCCTCATCCTGTGGGAGATGAGCAGTCGGTGCCGGCATCTCTGCACTGGTCAGTCCTCATCCACACTCAGTCTCAGCTTGTCCTTTGTCAAGTTTTGAAACATATTGCAGTTGGCCAAACGTTCTGGCATGTGCAGTGATTCTTGTCACACAAGATGTGATCGAGCAAGGCTAAGATGACCATTTTGGGGCTTACGTCACAGCGACAAAGTACCATTTTATGTGGAAATTCCCCAGATCGTCTTGTGGAAGGCTGGACTAACTACACTCATGTGTGTATTGGAACTCCTGTA
Source organism: Clathrina lutea (assembly GCA_028571005.1). NCBI lineage: Eukaryota > Metazoa > Porifera > Calcarea > Clathrinida > Clathrinidae > Clathrina > Clathrina lutea. Next base: position 8,827 of record JAOWAR010156491.1, read on the forward strand.
CTTACACCAGTAACTGGCACCTGTATGCTTTTGTCTGTGGTGGAGTTTTACAGCAGGCAGATGTGAATGTGGAGGATTCTGAACTGTCACGTACTGCAGTGTGGAACAGAGTACATTTGGCATGACTTTCATTGTCAGGATTGAAGGGAAACAAATTAGTTTAATGTGTCTGCTTGTCGATCCTCTTCCTCCTCCCCTCCTCCCCAGGTGCTGTGCCAGTTTACGCTTTGCCTTACCAAGTTGATGTGGGTGAAAACCCCAGTGTCATACGAATGAGAGACCTCGTCGCCACCAAACGTCGACGACCGCAAATCCCAACTCTGTGGTCAAGCGGAAAGGTGTGTAGATTTAAGAGTATGTGCACTCAGTTTTCTTGTGCGTGCCCACAACAAAGCTGTGTGGAAGGGCGCCAAGAAAGAAGAAAGAGAGAGAGAGACCCTTTCCCTAGAACAATATTATGTTTGTGTGTACACTTCTGGACGCCTTGCCACTCCAAGATGTTGTAAAAGTGTTTTGGGTTGGAAGAGCGCAGATACGGCACAAATCACCCGGCACCCACAAAAAAGGTACAGGTGCCAAGGAAACCCAACCATGAATATAACTTGAAACTCATACACGACCCTGTTCGTGCGGTGAGCAGGTGGGTATCATCAGGTCACATACGTCGCAGTCAATCTGGAACTTTAGAACCCTTTTCTAATGAATTTAACGAAGTCTCCAAAGCTGACGGACTTACTGGGGAAACGGCTAGAGTGTGGCCTATGCTTCAACAAGTTTAAAGTGTTCCAAAAAAAAAGACATTGTCACAAGTAAACAAATCAAGAGAGTGGGCGCACCATGCTGAATTGTTGTTTCCACAAACTGTTCCGATTTTGTGCCAAAAATGAGCTCGCTCTGAAAAAATTAGTTTGTATATGTAATACATGTTATCTGCTCCTTGCAGGCAGGTGCCTTGCTAGTGAGAACGATCACCGACTGCTGGGACCACCACCCAGAGGCTAGGCTGACCGCGGCCAATGTTCGAAACCGGCTAAAGCGCATCTGGGACCAACAGCCGGAGGAGGGCTGCACTTTGCCGACAGTGCCCTCCCCGTCACAGCCAGAGCAGCAGCATCAGCAGCAGCAACAGGCAGCCCCAAAGCTTGAAGTTGTGCATGAGAACAGCATGATAAAGATGATTGCTATTGGGTCGCCCGAGTGCACAAGCATGACTGATTTGGACAGTGACCCTGACCACAAGCAGCTGCCCTCCGACTCAGGCGTAGCAACAGGAGGAGTGACCAGCGATCCGGAGAACAGCGCCAACCACGACTGGCATGACTGCGAGCCAAGATCGTTCCGTGACAACCTGCCACAGTTGCTGAAGAACGTGCGCCTGGCAACGGCAAAAAGGAACGAATGTTCTGAGTCGATGTCGTCTGAGACCGGACCAACAAAAACACGCTACCCACACAGTCCTCGTGTGCATTTCATCTCCCAGTGTAACAGTGAAGGTTCAAGTGTATGGGAGACATCTGGTGGCTATGAGGCTCAGAAGAGTTCGTCCGAAAGCTCCAGCTCAGACGCTGGCATGCCAGCCGTCGGGCGACCATTCACAAAAGTCTACCCGCAAACGACCAAGGCTCCTTTGTCTCGCTCAAAAGACCTACGCATCTTCTCCGGAATGCACAGTGAATCCTCGGTCTAATGGCACCCGCACAGGTCAATCATGACTGAAATCCTACACAGCCAATGCAAACTTTGCCTAGATCAAGGCACGCTAATCCGCGCAAATAGTCAGTACATGTACAGCATTTCAACCAATAAAAGTAGGAACTCTTGATCAGTTAGGAGTACTGAAACATGCCATGTTCTCATGTAGTACTCGAGTGAACTTTCGATTCTGCCACCCTCAAGGATCCTGTTGTAGAGAGTCAAGTTGTGGTGGGCAATGTTTGTCCACAAATACATAACACATGATATGTCACAGTCCCCAACTCTTTCCACAGGCTGGGAG
>JAOWAR010156502.1:0-10822 GCA_028571005.1 Clathrina lutea
GGGGGGGGGGGGATGCGAGAGGGAGCTAAAACTAGGAGAACGAAGGGGTGGGAGAAGAGCGTGAAAAGAGCGGGAGAAGGGTTAGAATTTCAGTGGGGACAAGGTGCGAGTGGCGTTGCTTTGCATCTCGGGTGTGTTTGATGGCTCCATACATGTGGGCTTGGGACACAGGTGGGATTGGTATGGCGCCGTTGCATAGCTCATACAGGGAGGCAGGCTGCCTCCTCCGAGATCGAAATGCGCAGCATCGGTTTCCCATCAAGCAAAAGGACAAGTTTTGGGGAGGCACACGATGAATGTGCGCGGCCAGGAGTCAGCGCCAGGAAGAGACAATACAGAGACGCCTGGTGGATTTATCATGGACTCAGCACCTTCAAGCTTCACCTGTCCAGCACCATATAAACTGAAATGATTATATAAGCGCAGGGAAGCTTGGGTTACACATGCAAGCGTAACACCAGTATAGGACCAGGCTAATCTTTTCTCCCCTACGTCCGAAACACAAACACACACACACACGCACACACCGCTCGCATTCAACAGTGACCTCATTTATCCCCCCCCCCCCCCACACACACACACACATATACACATACATAAACACATGCATACATCGGCAAAGAAAAGTCGCTTGACCCTATTCTAATACAGTCCAGTGGCTCAGAAGAAGCCACAGTGACGACCCTTTCTTCACTCCTCTCAATCTTTCTCTCTTATCCTTCCTAGCTTCTTCCTGATTAAAATGTTACAATATTGCAATGGGAAGATATACAGAATCAAGAAGAGGTTGCACACAAAAGAACCATGAACAAAGACAGACTTGGCCAGCCGAAGCCAGAACACATCACGGTTGATAGCGAGAAGGATACTCAAAGATGGCTGAGCTACATAGTACAGGAACACACGGACACGCACCCATGCAGAATAGTGTCAAAACGGTTCTCCTGATCTGAATTACTTGAGTGGTAGAGCAACAAGTCTTGTAGGGGTTGATCCCAGTTTCAGCTCTTGAAATCTGAGTAGCTCTTTGTTGTACTTTCCCTCCATGCATTGAATCTGTGAAGATGTCATGCGTTTCCTTCGTAAATAATCATCTGCTGATTGGCGTCAGCTGGAGGGAAAACCCCGTCACAAAGTATTGGCTTATCAAGAAAGGTATCATTTCTTGCCTCACTTGCGTCCATGGCTCCTCCTGCACCATCAACAACACCGACCAAATTTGTTTCATCTACATCGTCAAGGTAGAAGGTCTTTGGTCTGCTGGGAGGATTGTCCTCCAAAGCTGGGCACTGGGTTGAGCTCTCCCCACACTCTGTCAATGACTGAGCTTGACCAGACAACTGGCTTGTCCGTTTGTGTGGCATTGATCGCATTTCTACGCTGCCATGGTGACTTAATGAGGTGTCGACATACTCGAAGAAAAGATAGAAAATTGGTCGACCAAAAATGCAGAGTTGGACGGCAATAGCTTGAAAGAGCGTGATGAGAGCTACCAATATGGAAGGAGAGAGGGTTTCCAGAATGTAGGTGGCAGGAAGGAATAATACCCACAGCAGGGTAATCAGAAACGAAGCCACGAAGACATACTTCGACTCATTGAGCTTACTGGCAAACTTGCGAGTTTTGAAGGCTGTGACTGTTGTGAGTAAGAACAGAGCAAGCATAAGAGCGTAGTAAGTGGCTATAAAGTTGTTTGATCGGCTGCATCGGAGCTCACCTGTTCCTTCAGATGTATAGAGGACCTCCTTTTTAGGTGTCGAGCTGGACGCCCAGACAACGAGGAACACGAGCAATGAAAAGATGAGCATGACGAGTAGCAGTCGATCAAGTAACACTTCAAACGACGATAGTTTCCTGGAAGGAGTTTGATTCGATGTGCTGAGAGTGCAAAGTTGTTTTGTCTTCATCAGAATGCAGGCGGCATTCAGTACTGTGTGCCAGGGCCAAAGGAGAAGAACCTGAAGAATGCACACCGCGTTGGAAGGAGAAAGAAGGACAAGAAACTTAAGGAACAGAGCCACAGCTTGAGCGAGCAATACAATTTTATTGCACATGAAATGGCCTAGCTGCTGTTCGTACTTGTAACCAAAGAAATATCCAAGAACCGAGAGAACTCCAAACACCATGCTGAAGGAAGTCACAATGACAGACCAGGTAATGTTCCATGTCGTGTGGAAAGCAGGAACAATTTCTTCGCACTTTGAGTGATCTTTGCTGGGCCAGAAGCCTTCTTTGCACTCTTCACACTGGTCTGTGGTGTTTGTCTCCCGGGCTGTGTTTCCATGACAACCTTGGCAAACCCAGCAGCATTTCTGGGTGTTTACGTCTCGTGTGTAGGCTTTCTCCATGCCAAGCATGCACGGAGCGACAGAGCAAATCGAGGAGAAACTTTCATCTGGAAAATGGCTGGTGATGCTAGTTATGCTCGTGTGCCACTCTAAACCTTGAGAGGGTGACCATCGTCCAACTTCTAGAGAAAAGTCCTCGTGTTGGTTCTCAGCCGTGTAATTCAGATGGGCCATTGTAAATGCAGCTTGCGCGGGATCTGTACCGGTTAGATTTAATTCTAGCAATTTTTCTTGAATGGTTTGAGAGTTCAGGTGACAGCTCATACTCGTCCGAAGAAAATGATTCTTGAGGTGTTCAACTGCCCTGTCTGTTGCGAAAAGTTGGCATAGCTCGGTATGGCCAGATTTCAGTCTGTCGTATTTAAATGAGTGTCCTTCGTTGCAAACTTGGATGAGGATTTCTTTGTACATTTCGGCTGCCTTGAAGATCGTGTGGATTATCAAACGAGCTTCGTCGAAGAGAAAAAGCTCCTTTCGAAGGTGAAGGTCTGGTGAACATGCTGTTTTGTTGAACTTTCTAGCCAGCTGATCACTAGGAAGGTCATGGTACAGTTTGCAGCCATAGCTGTCGTGCTTCGGTGGCTTTTGTTTGAGTCGATGGTTCAAAGCCAAGCTCACCTCCTTGGTGATGAAGCAGTTAAAGTGTTCTTCCCAGATCGTCTTCAACCAGGGGTTGTGACCCAGATGTCCAGGCGACGGTCTCGTGTGATGCAATCGATGCTGCAAGTGTCGCTTGATTTCCGGCCAGTTTTCTTGCACAAAACTTCCTTTAGGTGGTGCTGGTGAAAGGCTTAGAACTTGTCCCGCCAACATCTTTTTCAAGGTTTCATTGGACAAGATATGTGAAGACATTGTCCACTTGGATGTTCCAAGCCAGTTATGTCGGGTGATACCTTTCCTGTAGGCTTCATCTAAAAATGCAAGGGCGTGCTCCTCTGACGTGAGTAAGGCAATAGTCTTTAGTTTCACCTTGAGTGTGTTGTTGACTAGTGTGGATATTCCCTCCTTGTCATCCTTGCTAAAAGTGTTTGCGAGAGCTGCGCAGGGAGAAATGCTTGAACGAGCGGAAGGCATCTTTCTGAGTTCAGCGAGAAAGAGGTCCATCATGCTGTTGCCATAGTCGTCATCTGATGCGAACACAGCCATGTGACGCCAGCCGATTTCCAGAACGACCTCCGCCATGGCCTTGGCTTGGAAAGAGACAACAGGAACTGTGCGAAAGAAGTATGGGTACTGATCTCGACTGTTAAGCTGGACAGAATCCGCGCCGTAGCTCAGCTGAGAAAGACCGAAACTTCCAATAAAGGCAGTCACACTTTGAGCCACTTCATTGGACGCCGGGCCGATTATGAGATTTCTCACACCCCCTGCGTGTCCCTTGGGGGATTCCATTTGGCTGCACAATTCGCTAGATGATTTCATCAGACTGTTTGTAGTTGTTTGTATCCCGCTTCCAACAGCTTCCTGCCTGTCATCTTCATCGTCCTGGTTGATGCTCAAATCGTCATTTGGGGTAAGGGGGGGAACTGGGTCATCAGGACTCTTCCTGCACTTGTCCCCTGGTTCACATGGATAAGAACGAGACGTCGTTAGTGGTCGAAGCACGGAGTACTGCATCACAAATCCTGTTGAGCAAGTGTCAAATACATCAGCTCCAACACTCAAGCCTCCCAGAACCGCTTTCTCGGTGATAATCTTGGTGGCGACGCGGACAGCTTCGATGCGCTCCAACGCTCGAAGTCCCTCCAAGCCCATGCACTTGCGGTCTGGAGCAAGTTCGCGATGCAGAGGAAGAAAGGCGAAAAGCTCCACGTCTCCTGGCATGTGAGCATGAGCCTGGAAGTTGCGAATCCTTTCCTCGTTCCCGAGACACCCGTACCATGGGTCAGATTCACAAACATCTACACATCCTGCTCTCCCAAGAGGAGGCTGAGTACAGGCCAAAAAAAGCAATGACAGGAAAATGCAGGGCTCTAACCTATTCTTCTCAAGGATTATGTTTGTCAATCTCGTGCTCTTCTGCGAAAGCTCCCCGCTGGATGACAGAGCCATAGCATCGGATTTTTCAAACAGAGACCTTATCCAAGAGCGTTGGTGTCTTCCGCAGTGTGGCGAGCGCCGCCTTTTATCGGACTGTAGCCGTCGCTGCTCGCCCTCAATCAGTCTCAGTCACCCGATGACAGCTGTTCAGAGTTGGCGAAAAGGTCGAGTCAGCGATCGAGTCGCCCTTGAGAATTCTCCCCATTATTATAACATCACGATATTCACTCCGGAGGTGTCGAAAACCATCGGAAAAGGCTATCAGCAAATCTCCATAGTCTTGGCCCTTCCGGGGACAATCGTTGTAGCGTAACAAATGAAGGTATCCCCGTGCGTCTGCAGAACACTTTTGACCGACGTCGCCAATGATAGCCCGAGGCGTTCAAAGACCGGCGAAACACGCTCTGTGCGAGCCTGTCGTTCGTTGAATCCGCGGATCGCAAGCTGGGCGGTTCCGGAGACCCGGTGAATAGTTCCTCCATTTTCAAGCGACAATTGCTCATGTTTCTCTTCAATTTGCCCTTGTTGGTAGTTTGAAGTAGGTCTCAGACGGAGCTTAGAGGAAGACTTTTGAATCGTTTGTGAAAGTGGTCTCACGGTTGCAAGTCTAAACTAGAGGCGGCCTTCCATCTAACGTGGAGGAATGGGTGGCTGTCCACGGGTGAGGAACGCACGTGTGTACATATCCACCTCTCTCTCGCTTTCTCCCTTTCCTCTCTCCTCTCTCCTCTCTCCTCTCTCTCTCTCTCTGTCTGTCTGTCTGTCTCTCTCTCTCTCTCTCTCTCTCTCTCTCTCTCTCCCTCTTTCTCTCTCTTGTTTGCCTCGATGTCTTTCACGCCGATGACCATGCGTCTTTGTCTTGAGGTTATTTATTTCCTGTGTGTTTACAGAGATAAAGATTGGATTCTTCCCCGCTTCATTGTCATCGTCTTAATGAATTGGATAAATGACTTCAAAACAACCTATACAGGAGTCAATTATTGGCTGTCAACAACGCAATACTGGTCAGCGACCATCGTTCGAAAACTTCAGTACCTCGAACACTACTCGACCAAGATTAAATACAACGATTGTTAAGGGAACCCATCCGCCAATGAAAAAAAGGGCCATCAGCTGGCCCGCAAGGGCCAACAAACGTGCTTCCTGTGCTGGCTGGGCCGGTGAAATACAAAGACTGACCCGGAAAAAAACTGAAATGACCAGAGCACCCGGCGGAAGGCTATGCATGAGTTGCTTCATCGTCGATGATTCATTATCCACGCTACACCGGCCTCGTTGAAAAAATCCAAACGGAAGAACTAACTAGCACGTTAATTAATGATACCACCAGTGAGTTTACTTGAATGAACCCACTGGGAATGCCTGGGGCATGCGCAATCGTTTCTTTTAAGCAATTTCAGACGCCTTTGGCTCGTCATTCGAGATAGAACCCAGTGCTGCATTTCGCCCTTGAGCGTGCCTGTTGGGGAAGCTCAATTACTTCAGGAGCTGGTGTGTAGCTTGATGTACGTTATGGTCGTCAGAATTCAACCATCTCCGTCGCATATCATGTTTCAACTTGGTAGTCCTGTTCTTTTCTTCAAACAAGAATTTCGCCACTTGACCGCGTGTAAGCTGTAGCAGCAGCGGCACGGCTGTTCATGACGATGCATCGGCGGATATTAGCCAAAATGGCGCCGTGTATCAAGTATCATAGCAACGGCCGAAGCAATTTTTCCTGGGTGTGAGAGAGGTGAAGAGGGCGTGGTAGTTGAGTACATGAGTAGACCTTGGTATTACCTCTACCTAGACTCTGTTTGAATGGAAAAGCCCTTGAAAAATGCATGGCACTTGCACCTGCATGGTGCTCGACCATAACCGCGCCTGTAAGACTAGGGGGAAGGCTTTTGAGGATTCACCTTCGGACGTTGTTGTCGTCGAACGCTCCTCCTTGTGGCAAACACGCATTGCATTGCCGCACGTTCTGTTTTGTCAGGCACATAGCGCTTGTGCGGAAATTCTTGTGTTGAATTTTTGTTGTCGACTATAGTTTTTTTTTTTTGAAGTTCAGAGTAAGAGCTTTCCAAAGAGGGGTCGCTCGACGAAACTCGTTTGTGGGGAGCAAAAGTCGTTGCTGGCCACATTAATGGACTCGCACGCTGCGTCTCTGTTGTACTGTCTCCTTCTCAACATTATCGAAATCGGAGCGTTCCCCGGCATAGAACTTTATGTCCGAACTTGTGGAATCCTTCGGAGCAGACATTTCAAAAGACGAAGCTAATGTTCACCCGGTCCACCAAGCATTTGCTACAAATGTCGGCATGTCGCAAAACGGTACATTATTGCAACGGCGGAGGGCCGGCGACCCGCGGTTTCTCACACGGGCGGCGTGGTTGCCGTGAATTGATATGTCAATGGTAGCCGTACCGGCGATCCATGCGATCAGACTGCCAGTACTGCCAGGATCGCACTGAAGATAAACTCGTTGGCCGCTCAAAGAACAAAAAACTCCTTCCGTCCGGGGCTGCTGCACGCCAGTCCCGATCACATCAGCCTCTCAGCGAACCACGGCCGTCGACCATCCGGTGGGTTCAACTGATCAACCTCGATCAGCGGGGCCCGTGAAATTCCACCAGCTAGCGCTGTCGCTTGTTCGGAGTGATCTTGGCAGGTCACTTGCAGGGAGACCCACTTTGCCTTTGGACGTGCAAGGTAAAGAAGAGGATTGGGCATGATGAAGAGGCAAGCTCGGTCATGGAAGCTGGCCAAGAAGAAGCACCAACTGGAAGACGCCCGAGCCCAGAGTGATATGTGTATGAAGCACAGTTAACTCTGGCAGCAAACAGAAGCTGCTTTTTCATGTCAATTGCAAAAAGAAACGGCAAAAACTTGCATAAAATTGACTTTAAAATTCTCGTCATAATCCCCTTGCCTGCTCACACAACGCTGGGCATATGATCTGCAGTGAAGGCTGTACTGACAAAAACATTCAATTTTCCCCAGATTTTTTTCTGCAACAGCTAACGTGGGTACGGCATACTGCATGGTGGACTACCCAGCGAACAAGGACACCAAGAGGCAGTAGCCGGTGCCATGCAACTTCACTAGTCCGACATGCAGAAATTGAAAAGGCAAATGTCCAAAAGCAATCGCAAGAATTAAAGTTTCAGTAAATTTCAGTACCAATTCAACACTGGATTAAAACGTAAAATGAAATGATGGTAGAATAAAAAAGGTCTTTCACGAACTTGAAGTCGACTTCCAGAAAGTCAGGCAAAAATTGGTACAGATTTTCTCAACATAAGCTAAGTGCAAAATGGTTCAGAATGAATGTGCATGTGTGCGCACACGCACGCGCTGGCGCATCCATGTGTGTGTGAGAGAGATTATAAAATGACAGAAAAGAAGAAGAAGAAGAAGAAGGAGGAGGAGGAGGAGGAGGAGGAGGAGGAGGAGGAGGCGGAGAAAAAGAGTTGCATGAGAAACTATCAACTGGCAGTTTAAGAAAAAGCAGTGCAATAGGCACAATAACAATGAAATCTCTATCAGCGCCCGCAAATGTGAGCGAGAGAGATAAAGAATGAAAGAAAAATATCGACAGATGAACCAGGAATCATTGTAATAATGTTCAGTCGAGCTACACGCTGTGTTCTGTTATGAAGGGGACGAAGTTGTGTCTCTTCAAAAGCAGCTGGATGCTGTCGGCTAATGTGAAAAACAGGCCATGCGAGGTAAGCATTGAGGTCGCTATCCCAGACAACAGCATCCACCCACAAGTTTAGCACTGGGGTGCATTCATGGGAAACCACGACCACAAATCTATCGTCAGTCAAATCTCTGCAGCCCGGGTGATGGTAATCCTCAACAACTGCCCTTCATTTCGCCAGAACGCAGAGGAGGTTGGTGATAATTACCAATGGCTCATCGGCACAGTGCTACCGCTGCTCAGAGTGTTTGGCTGTAGCAGGGCACTACCTGTCAGCGACCTGGAAGGCCGTATCGCCACCTTCATGGCCAGTTGCCGCAAAGAAGTAGTCTCTTGTCGCCTTGGCTTGATCACGCGGATAACCTCCTTGAGAGCCACGTCGCTCCGTGCATCCGCCGAGTTGATGTTTGCCTCAGCTTCCTCGGCGAGCAAGGCGGCGAAGAAATTCATCACGAGCTGAACATGCTGAGTATACTCCTCCAAACCTTCAGCAACATTCCGAAGGAGGTTTACTAGCGCGGTCGCCATTTCTTAGCGGGTTGTCATAGTTATGACGCTATAATCATAAATTATTTTTCAGCCGCCATTTTGGCAAATGTCCACATAGAACAGCCGTGACCGGCGGGCACACCGGCCGGTCCCCGCAGTTTGCCGTCGTTCCACTATTATTGTGCAACACACTCAACCGGTCCCTCCGTACTCGTGCTCGCATTGGAAACAAAGTAATCATCGTCCTTGGCAGCTATTCCGGCAACAGGCATGGCTGGACGAGTTTCTCCCAGCGTGAACATATCTGCGCGCAAATGATGGAGTCGCCAAGCTCCGTGAGCGTAGCCACGGCGAAACAATTGCGGTGTGCCTGAGGGCATCTGTACCTAAGCTCACGACGCGGGTTGAGTCCTGATCCGTACATCACTGGAGAGCTTTAAACTGAGTTTAAAGTGTTCTTACCTTGTCATTACCCAGCGAAAACATTGCCCAAAGGGCAAAAGCTGTACTTTTTTTCACTCGCTTCCATCCCCCGATTCGGAAGGGCGCCTCAAAATATAAATTCGGCCACACACTGAGTTACCCATTTTCCGCTCTGCTCCTCCTGTTGATCTACCGCCCTTCAGATTGATAGGCGGTGTGATTCTAGGTTTACTGGACCGAAGGAGCAGTCAAGAAATACTGCATGGTGACTCCGCGCGCAAGCATATGTGTGGCCATAAGGACGGCAAAGACTCAGGAAGAAGATCGATTGTAGAAGCGTCTTTTTGTTTGCTTGTTAGCTTGCTCGCTGGTTGTTGTTGTTGTTGTTGTTGTTGTTGTTGTTGTTGTTGTTATTGTTGTTGTTGTTCTTGTTCTTGTTGCTTCTGCTACTACTGCTGCTGCTGCTGTTGTTGTTTCTTCATATCACTGCCGTGATCCGGCATGTGTTGTCGACCTTGGCATCTTCAAAAGAAAGGACGCGCTAGACGGGACGCGCTATCACAGCCGCCACGACCTTATCGTATAACCGCTCTGCCAGTCGACCTTCGTTCTTACCCTGATCAAAATAGGCCAAGCGTATACGTACCGGCCGATCTTGATGTTTGGAAAACCAAAAATCGTGACTCACGCAAGGCCCCATTTCAAATCAAGGTTGTAAATCTTCAGGTCCACGCCCACGCACCTGCGGTCTGGAGCAAGTTCGCGATGCAGCGGAAGAAAGACGAAAAGCTCCACGTTTCCTGGCATGTGAGCATGAGCCTGGAAGTTGCGAATCCTTTCCTCGTTCCCGAGACACCCGCTCCCGGGGTCAGATTCACAAATTTCTACACATCCTGCTCTCCCAGGAGGAGGCTGAGTACAGGCCAAACAGGCAATGAGAGGAAAGTGCACGGCTCTAAACTATTTTCTCACGCAATATGTTTGTCGATCTCGAGCTCCTCTGCGAAAGCTCCCCGCTGGATGTCAGAGCTATAGCATCGGATTTTTCAAACAAAGACCTTATCCAAGAGGGTTGGTGTCTTCCGCGGTGTGGCGAGCGCCGCCTTTTATTGGACCGTAGCTGTCGCTGCTCACCCTCAATCAGTCTCAGTCACCCGATGACAGCTGTTCAGAGTTGGCGAAAAGGTCGAATCAGCGATCGAGTCGCCCTTGAGAATTCTCCCCTGGGATTTTAACACCACGATATTCACTCCGGAGGTGTCGACAAGAATTGGAAAATGCGAGGAACAATCTCCACAGTCTTGGCCCGTCCGGGGACACTCATTGTAGCGTAACAAATGAAGGTATCCCGTGCGTCTGCAAGCCACTTTTAACCGACGTCGCCAATGACAGCCCAAGGCGTTCAAAGACCGGCGAAACACGTTCTGTGCGAGCCTGTCGCTCGTTGAATCCGCGGATCCCAAGCTGGGCGGTTCCGGAGACCCGGTGAATAGTTCCTCCATTTTCAAGCGACAATTGCTCATGTTTCTCCTCAATTTGCAATCTCAGACGGAGCTTAGAAGAAGACTTTTGAATCGTTTGTGAAAGTGGTTTCACGGTTGCAAGTCTAAACTAGAGGCGGCCTTCCATCTGAGGCGGAGGAATGGGTGGCTGTCCACGGGCGAGGAACGCATGTATGTCCATTTCCACCTCTGTCTCGCTTTCTCCCTCTCCTCTCTTCTCTCTCTTTCTCTCTCTCTCTCTCTCTCTCTCTCTCTCTCTCTCTCCCTCTCTCTTTCTTTCTCTCTTGTTTGCCTCGCTGTTCTTCGCGCCGACGACCATGTGTCTTTGTCTTGAG
>JAOWAR010156513.1:0-10820 GCA_028571005.1 Clathrina lutea
GGTCTTTGGGCCCGGCCTTCAGGCGCTTCACGCCTTCAGCCCGGGCACTCAGACCCGATGATTCCGCGATCATGCCAAGGCCTTCAGGTATGATTGTATAGTTAAAGTAAAACACAAGGTGTCAGACATGTGATGGAGCATGGAAAACGAGAACACGGGAAATAAAAGGAACATTCCACCTCTTTTCTCTCCTTTCTCTTGAATTTCTCCTTCCGCTTTATCTCACTGTTTCTCTCCATTACTCTTTCTTTCTCTCTCCTTCCCCTCACTCTGTCTGTCTGTCTGTCTGTCTATCTTTCTATCTTTTGCTCCCTTTGATAAACTTGGCGCCCCACCTAAGGAACCATTTTCTCTTATGGGGAGACAACAAGGCCGACAAAACGTGGCAAAAACCAACAAGCTTTCACATAGTTGATGCCATATTACGTTTCCCCACGCTGAAGCAAAAAATAAAAGCTCCAAACAAACACACGGAGAATGCATTCATGTGGGAAGAGCATCCACCTAAAGCTTACATCACAAACTGTTGTGTTTGATTTGCTTGAATATGCGAATGCAACTAACATCGTTCGCATTGCATCTGGTAACATTCACATTTACAGTTATCATTTAGAACTAATTTGTCTTTTCATCTGAGAGTAATCCTCTCCATGTCTCTCTCTCTCTCTCTCTCTCTCTGAGAAGATCAAAATGTGAAGCTCTGCCTGGTGCTTGCTTAGGCTTAATGTTGACGAACATTTCACTTGTCTATGACGTTTCAGAAGCAACCCAATTTTGCAGCACACTTACCAGTTCAAACGAAAAGAACCCCCGGTGAAACAAATACATGTCAACACAGCAGCTTGCTTTTAAAGTAAAATACGCAGAGGACTGTTATCTAATGAGGGAAGTTATCATCTTCCCACATTGTGGAGTTGCCGTTCCACAAAAACGATTCCAAACGTTCAGTCATCAGCAGGGGTGGGAGCAACCTGGAGTGTTCATATCCTTGCTCCACCAATCAGATGCAGCTAATGTTGTAGTTAACAGCAAAGACCCCATGGGTGACAGGAAAAGATACAGAGCATCCTTGCGAAAGACAACATGTTGTCCAGCATGGTGAAGTTGAGGTGCTGTGTTTCCTTCAATTCAAGGCAGCCAGACCCCTTCGGGATGCTGACGCTTCATACAGCTTCCAGGCTGACAACCACGAACTTGCCGTTTGCAACCGTGCCAGTATTCTTATCCACAATAAAAATTAAAGCAAATAATCCTCCAACAAAATAATCACCAACACTCTGGTCCCGGTAGGTCTGCTTGTAAGTGCCTTGAATCAGTGCAATTCGAAATTCAAAGACTAAAAGATGCTGTCACCTCCTTAGTGGGAACTTTGCTTTGATTTCCAGAAAGCCATGTTCTTCTGTGTGCTCTCCGATCCAAGCCCGGTCAAGACTGACTCCTAGAAAGCATTCACTTCCAATGTTGTCAAAGGGCTAAGCGGTGACAATTGACATCCATCACGCGAAAAGTAAAGGAGGCTCCTTTTAATCGAGGCTCATTTTGCGCCCATGAGAAAGAGCAGTCCTAAATCTGCTCCCAAAATAACTCCTGTACTCCTGAATCTTCCTTCAGAGCCAAAGCATGTTCTGAAGTGTCCGAGCCCAGAACGAACCTCGCCAGACGCAATAACTCTTGCTTGCTGGCGACGACAGAGGATTGCAGCATGTCCATGTGTTGCAAACTTTCGTCCCTGGGTCCGGACTCAAGCGCTGTTTTCTCTCAAAACTTTGGTTCTACTCATGCTATTAAGGAGCTTCATACACCGGAAAAAGTTGTTCCTCTCAGCTTAATTGCAAGGCCAAACTCATTTGCACGATCTCTCTGGAAAAGAAAATTTGGGCGCTCTAAAGCGTGTGATCATCTAATTTCAGCCCACTATCAGGGACTTAAATCTGAAGCGGGTCATATCCATTTAATGGTGGCGAGATTGCTGTGGTACAGAGACCATGTCAGGTATCTAATCAAGTTACTTATAACCTTTCATACTACTCCCACATTACGGTGATTATATGACCAGCACTTCGTAGGACACACACACACACACACACGCACGTCTAGCTAAAGCTTGGTAGGTCTCTCCTCTTTCCGCTTGTCAGGATGACAGTGATCGACTGATCAAAAGGGCTATATGCTGCTGGTCTTGTATTTTTCTTTGCTTTGTCCTTTTCTTGGTGTGTCGTATTCGCCGTTCGTCTGGCACCTTTCTTTTTCATTATGACACACACACATATACTCACTCTTTCTTAATCTTTACAGTTTAGCTGAGAAACTCGTGAGCTTTCTCAAAAGGGTGTCTCCATCCAAAAAATAAATTTGGGTCTTTAGACACAGTTTTCCATTCTGAGTGGGGAAGGTCATTTTTCATGCGACGTCAGGAACCCCTCTTATATGGGTGAAAACGCAAACGGGAATTCCCCTCCTGTGATGTCACGAATGATTAGCTCCCAGCCAGCTGACCGCTCAAATGTACGGAAGTAATTGGGAGAGTGGTTGACTAGACCTGAAGAAAGACATCTTTCTCGCTCGTCGTAGGCCACTGGGGTTGTCAGTGCCCTAAAACCAGCTCTCCATTGACACATCTTTGCCCATATTTCTCACACCCTCTGTCTTACCCCCTCACCCTTGGCCAAACCAACTTTAGCGACCGCCCAAGCTGATACTGAACAATGCTCATTCCAGATCATGTACGGCGTACCGTACAGGCGGGAATAGACTTCTTTGTCACTAGTCGCAGCTGCAGGGGTTGTCAATGACTGATTATCAGCTCTCATACCATGGATCTTTGCCCACACTTCTCACACCCTCTGTCTAGCGGAGTATTGGCTTACCACAAATAAACCTTACTAATGTTACAGATCGCCCAAGCGGAGGCTCCTTTGTCACGTCAGGAAGGAAATCACTGGGTGCTTGGGCTCCGCGTGTTGGGTCTTGCGATGGAGTCCGACTATCCTGAGTCTACAGAGCACTTTGGACAATTCACTGTGAAAACTGTTCTCCGGATGAAGAAGACCCAAGTCACCTGGAAACTTTGTCTTGGTACAAGGATGACGCTCAGTGCAAGGATGACGAGAGCGGTATAGTCTGCGTTTGATGTAGGGAAGGAGCTCCCGTTCGAGCATTGCTGTTACGTATACAATGTGAAAGTGCGGTGCCTGGAAATAATGTTGATCACTGTGTTTGCATGCATGCATAGTGCTCTTCCATGAGATGCTCAGATTTGGGGGTCTTTTGTCCGTGGCAATGCTCACCCCTACAGTTGTAGGGACGCCACGGAACACATTCTGACCCTATTCAGTACTGTTCACGCCTGCCTCTTACATCGCTTCCATAAAATCAAACATGTGTGCATTTCTTGTGATGGACTTCCTGGCACTTCCCAGAAATGACACCCCTAGTCTTAGGCCGGGGGTATTCTTCCAATGCGACCAGAAAGTCAGGCACGCTAGGCAGTTGCACTTGCTATTTAGCATGCCAGTGACTACTCACTTCAGCTGATGTGCATGTTGACCTGTTCAATACTCCAAGGAGTAGCAAATTGAAAAATAAAAATAAAGACAGGCTATCTGAAAGGTGCACTAATGGATCTCACTAGATTGAACTGAGTTTGTCCCTGTTCTGTTCGGTGTGTTGTTGTTAATCAGGTGTTAGCTTTGTGCCCACAGCTCCTCTGCTCAATTAAAAAGTAATACAGACAGATATTGTATTAATTTTATAAAGTTGATGTGGTTTTTCCTGATCATGGCAACAGCAAGAGAAAATAGTAAAAATAAAAAGAAGCAGCACCGAGTACAACATAACGATTGAAGGCACAATTTTCTGCTGATGACTGGCCAGTCCAAGTATGTTCAAAAAAGTTTACAAAGTCACATCGGATCCATACGCACATCAGATCCACGTGGCTGAAATAAATTTGGTCGTCCTTCATGATAAAAGATTTTTTTGAAAAAAGTGTGATAGTATTCTCACCTCCCTTCGAAGCTTAGCAGCCGCCTCCTTTCCGTTCTTCGTGAAAAAAGGAAGTGTCTGTCTCTTCGCCGGGACATAGTGTGCAAAGTTCGTCGGGACAGCTTACTGGCTAACGCGACAGGACGTCTTCTGCGCCGAGCGAAGCTGCTACTCTAGTCGCGCTAGCTATAGAGACAAGACCCTTCGAAGTGAACGCCGCATATTCTGAGGCCATCAGTCCTCGTGGGCACAAACTAGATTATCCCCTATCTTTCGAGCACGAGCAACATGCGAACCCATCGCCTCCGCATGCAGAGCTGGGCGTCTTTGGGAAATGTGAAGAAAGATAGACCTTGCCACTCTCGTTGCGGGTGTCGTTGCTATATCCCTCGGCCGGATACTCGCAACGCACCATTATGAAGAAGAAAAGTGTCACTCAGGGAGCTTTCGATTGCCACGCGAACATCTCCGGTGGTGGTGAGCAGAGCTTCGCCGTGAATCCGCTGCTGATCAATCTCTTCTTCTCGTGTCTGCACCATTTGTGCAAAAGAGTTGCATCTGTACACTTAGACGGCCCATGGGAAGTGCGGGGACACCAAGAAAGATCAGTTCGCAACTCTACCTTCTCTTTCATCTACGATGTGTGCGTTTGTTGTAGGCCGGAGCGCCTATACAGAGGGTGTGAGAAATGTGGGCAAAGATCCATGGTAGGAGAGCTGATAATCAGTCATTGAAAACCTCCTCAGCTGCGACCAGCGACAAAGAAGTCTTTTCACGCCTGCACAGTCTGCTGCACATGAGAGCAAAGGAGCGTCGATTAGTATCAGCTTGGGCGGTTGCTAAAGTTGGTTTCCCCAAGGGTGAGGAGGTTAGACAGAGGGTGTGAGAAATATGGGCAAAGATTTGTCATAGGAGAGCTGGCTTTAGGGCACTGACAACCCCAGCGCCCTACGACCAGCTAGAAAGAAGCCTTTCTTCACAGCTGGTCAACCCCTCTTCCATTTAATTCCATACATTTGCGCGGTCAGCTGGCGGGGAGAAAATCACTCATGACATCACATGAAGGGAGCTCCCGTTTGCCTTTTCAACCATTTTCGAGGGGTTCCCGACGTCGCATGAAAAAATGACCTTCACCATCGTACTCAGGGCGGAAAACTGTGTCGAAAGACCCAAACTTATTTTTTGGGTAAAATGGCCCTTTCTATTCTGACAGTAATTGTATATATACATAAGTCAAAGCTATTCCTTGTGTGTTGCCTGAGAGACATAGTAAAAATGGGGTAATTCCTTTTACGTAAAATGTGCCAACGTGGAAATTTCGCAGTAAAAATTCTTCTGAATATGGGTATGAAAGGGCAAGGGTTTGAGTTGCTTTACAATGAGAGACATCCTGGCTAGCTTTCACGATGGAAGTCAAGATTTGCCAAGCTGTTATTTACATCGGTTATTCGCTTTTTCAGACAAGGAAAGTTATTCTTTTTGCGTTATCAGGCTTAAGCATGTCAAAGAAAGGCAAGCTGACGCTCTGGCTATAGTTATACAAAATAGACATATCAATTCACTGTTATAGCTGGGACTTTCCGACCCGCGAACACATTCACACGACACTCATCGCTGGAAGGTATCGTTAGAAAGAAGAAAGAGAACTGGTGAGGGAGAAAGAAAAAACACGAGCCTGTTACATATGTGAGAGTGAGGCTAGAGTAGCAAGCTACACTAAGCGGGCCAGGCGTACAGGCCCTACCTTTAGCAAACTGTGCGCGTGCATGATTGTACATGGTGTACAGGTCTACCTTCAGCCCGTGTGGGCAGATCACTACATCCCATTTAGTATAAAAAGAAAGAAAGAAAAAAGAAAAAAGGTCTGAAAATGTAGAAGAAAAAGCATAGTCACAAGTCAATCCTGACTTGTGGCTCAACTACATGTCCTGACCCCTTAGTGTATACTGACTGGTGCCTTAACTACACGTCCTGACCCTTTAGTGTATACTGACTGGTGGCTAAAATACACGTCCTGACTGGGTATTGTATATTGACGGATCTTGCATAACTGGAGCTTCTACGGCTTCCTCTTGGTCTTGCTCTGGAACTGGAAATGGCTCGGGTTTAGTGCAAATGTGTGCATTGTTCCACTGAACCTCGCTTCCTGTGTCAGCCGACACAACGTATGATCTAGGTTCAGGCCACACTGTCTGGATGGAACCAGGTTGCCACTTGCGCGTCACCGGGTTGTGTACGGTCATTGCTTGGCCAGGTCATAAAGGTGATTACTCTCTTTTGTGTCTGTAGTAGTGCATCTTCTGTTGCATCTGACGTTCCCGAAGGCGGGTAATAGAATCTTGTGCACCGGGCTTGACAATCTTCGGCAACGTGTGGTTGAAGCATGGGGTCTGCAACAGTTCTGCTGGTGACGGCAACTCACTGTCGACCGGTGGTGTGCATATAAGATGAGTAGGGGCAGGTAGAGGTCTCCTTAGTTGCGTGAGACTTTTCCCAAAGTTCTCTTCACAACCAGGACTTGACTCTCGTGAAGCCATTCCTCCTCGGGTAGCGTGATGAGGACGTGATATGCTCGAAGCTGTACTGTGTGGCGAAGTCGCGGAAAGCGTTATTATTGAACTGCGGTCCATATTCTGTTGGTACGAAACGGCGATTGCCTTGCTCAGACAAGATCTGTTTCATTTTGTTGATCACAGCATCACTTGAACAGTTTGTGGACACTCTTCGAGCAAACAGAAACTTGGAGTAGTAGTCACTCAGAAGTAGGTGTTCTCGACCATCGGAATGGAAGAGGCTAGCTCTGACGGTGTACCTTGCATGCGGGGGTACATCATTTGAGATCATTGGCTCCTTAACCTGATCTCCTTGTACTTCCTGGCAGGTAGCACAATACTTCCCCATCTCCTCAATGTCCTCATCTATGCACGGCCAGTAGACTAGTGTGTGCGCATGCAGTTTGGTTTTCTAGATGCCTAAGTGAGCAGCATACAATTGGCTGAGGATCAACGGTTGCACTGATTTGGGAATACTGCTCAGACTCCTTTAGAGGAAGATCCCGTTGTCGATGACTATCTCGTCTCGGAAGTTCCGAATTGGAAGCAATGCTGCCTGACACCTCCCTGAGCATCTTTCAGACGTCATCTTCATGCGTCCTTGTACGGATCCCTTCTAGGCAAGCTGCTGAGAGGGGCATGCAGACTTCATGAATGATAATGTCCAAATTGGCAATGCTGTGATCCTCGTTGGCAGACAGTCTGGAGAGCGCATTGGCTATAGCGACTTCTTGACCAAGGCGGTACTTGATTACCATATCGTATGGCTAGAGACGCAGCAGCATGCGGCACAGTCAAAGAGGAGCAGTGCTCAGTTGCTTCAGATGGATCGACGTCGGTGGCTAGTTGTCAGATTCCACAGTCAAGTGATGACTAAACAAACAGTTATGATAACGCTTACAACCACAGACAACGGTTAACCGGTTAACCAATTTGTTTAATGTACACTAGCCAATAGCCTCAGGCTAATCTAGGGCCTCTGCAAGGATAGCCAACGGCTAGCATCTCCCGCTCGATATTTGCGTACCATGCCACGGTTGGTGTCAAGGCCTTGCTGGCAATGCGACCGGCTTGCAGGTCAAACCAACACGTATGCCTTTAATTGATGCATCGACTTGCAGCATGATGGTCTTGCTTGGGTCGAAGTAGGTAAGGGCAGTCCTCTCATAGATGGCGGCTTTTTCTTGCTGGAACGCATTTGCTTGCTCCTGGCTCCACTTGAAGGTGGTGTCGTTCTTCACAACTCCTCGCATGGGAGCAGCCAGGGTGGCCAGGTTTGGGATAAAGGGTCCCGTGAATGTTGCCAATCCTAGAAATGACAGTAGCTCAGTCTTTGAGCTTGGGTCTGAAATTGATTGTAGTGCCGCGGCCTTACTTATATCCGGCTTTAGGCCGTCTCGTATGCACATCACCCCAAAGAACTTGACTGCCCTTAGGCCATCAGGCACGTAGATCTTGGCCAGGGTCGCATGCAATGCTAGTTGATCCCAAGGGGCGGCAGGGTACAACACTGAATATCTAACTGTGGATACATGCTATGAACTTCTAACCATTTCCTAAGTGTTTTTTACCCTCGAAAACCCCCAGTTTGAGTCCAAACTCGGTTGGTTTACGACTAGAGGTCCTGGAAATAAAATTCAATGGGATGATTTTCAGTGGGCGTCATGTACAGCATGCACGCCGGCATGGTCGACCCTCGGGTGCCCCGGCTCAGCAACGACCAATCAGCGGCCAGGAATTTTATCAGAAGTAAAATTCCTGCGCCGTCCAAGATCTACGTAGCTCGTGGCCTAAGGTGTATATCGACCAATCTTACTCTTCTCACGTTTCAGCTAAAAAAAGGCCACTTTCACTGCAGCGGAGGAGGAGTAGAAATAGAGCTGCATTGTGCTACTCGGCAGTGTCACCGAAGATGATAATATCTCAGCTATAACAATAACACCTCTCAGGCCTTCTACCAGTTGGTCAATTCTGGCCTGGAAAATGTCTAGTGACATTCACAGTCCAAATGGCATTTGGAGGAACCGGTGCCGGCCAAAAGGGCTGTAGAATGTTATCAGGAAATTGGACCCCTAGTTGAGGGTGACATTCTAGTACCCACATTTTGCATCGAGTGTCGAAACATACTTCACCTCAGACAGCTTTGGAGGAATCTCCTCCAGGGTTCAAGTTACACGGTGCTCCCGCTTAATCGCCTATTAGAGGTCGTGCGGGTCCAGACTTACCCGCAGCTAGCCATCCGCCTTGGGCTGGTTAACAAGGCTGTTTACCCAATCTGTCGGTTGGCGTTTGCCGATATTCCGGATGATACCTAGGAGTTCCATGCACTGAGCTCTTCCTTGATGTCATCCTGTATAGTGATTGGGACACACCGCTGGGCTAGGCGTGAGACGACCGACGTAAAGCTCTGGTCCAAGGTCATGTGATATTTTCCCGGGAGTTTCCTGATGCCATTGAAGCAGTCATTCAACTAACTCTTGACAGCTTCCTTGCTGTCGAATTTCGGTGCCGACGTTACAGATGTTGATTTGAGCTCGTATATATGAACGGAGATCATCTGAAGCGCTCCTACCATTGGCAATCCAAAGATAGCCGGACTGTCGGTGTCGGTGACGAACAATTTTGCTCGATATTTCTCGGACTTGGTGAAGCATTCCAGGCTGAAACTTCCAAAGTGCGGAATGGACGTGCCTCCTTATGCCTTCAGCATGGCTCTCGACGGTGGTAATTCCCCTGGCCGCGGACGTCCTTTCTTTTCTACGCGTGCGGGGTACATTTTCTAGAATATTTTAATCCGTAGGAAGTTTCCCTCCGCTCTAGTGTCGATCTTCCCCTTCTGTTGAGCTGCGCCGCGTTCGACGAGATGTAAACTGAACTCCGCCAACTATCTCGTCTTTGGTACTCACGGTTATGCCGTCCAGGCTAAGGCGATGCATTGAAACCGTGTAACGGTAAGCCTGCTCAACGTCTCCATCTCAATTTCCACAGTGCCGACGCTCATCGCCGTGCGACGAGGCTCTGGACGTGTAGATTTGCTTTTCCCTGGCATAGCTTTGCCAGATTTGCTTGAGCGGCACATCTTCAAGAAGTGAGGTGTCTTCCTCCACGAGTGGCATTTCTGTCCACGTGCTGGGCATGACTCCTTGTCGGCTGGGTGTTACCGTCCAGATCAGGAACACTCGCTGCGCGCGACGGCAGCATGCACTGACGCTTCCATGGTCGTCTTCTGCAGTTGGGCAACGTGCTGCCTTGTAGCTTCGTACGTCCGAGCAATGTCCAGAGGGGTGTCCAGGACCAGACTGTGGCCTTCCTCCAGCAGCTTGCTATGCATGGTGACGTGTTTCGTTCCTACGATCAGCTGCTCTGTCAGACACACAGTTAGCCCTTCCGACAAAAAAAAACTTACATTTCCCGGCGATGACACGGTATCTGGAAATGTATTCATCCACGGGCTCGTCGTTTCTCTGCCGGCACTGGTGAGGGTTGAATTGAATGAGAATCTGGTTCACTCTCGGCACAATGTGACGTTGAAACCGATCAAAAACCGTATCCAACTTGTAGTGGCCGGCATTGTCTGTCCACATCCAGGCGTGGTAAACGTCGAGTCCATGGCGACCAATCCATACCAGCAAGTATGTCCCCTTCTCTGTCCGTGAGCTTGGCATAAGACCCAGAAAAAATCAACTCGCAATAGTTTCGAAAAGCAGGGAACACATCTGGGAAACTGTCCGAAGCCCACATGAGCGATGGCGTGGCAAAACCACATCGATTTGAAACGGCCATGATGCTTAACTCTCACACGTTTCTACAGTGGTGTTCATACACGCACTTCTGACACCATGTTATATTTGGGACTCTCCGGCCCGAGAATATTCTCATCCGACTCTCGTCGGTGGAAGTTACCCGAAGAAATGAGTAAGAGAGCTGATGGCAGAGAGAGAAAAGACCAGCATTTTACATATTTGAGAATGAGGCTAGAGCCTTGTACGCAGCGGATCAGTCCATCTTCAGCCCGTGTGGGCAGGTCACTAAATTCACAAATTTCGAATTCGCGTGAGAGAGAAGGAAGAAAAGGAAAAGAACAATTGCAATGAATGAACTGAAAATAGAGTAGATAGAAGTCCGGTCCAACGCTCTATCGACTGACCGCTGAGTTTAGCTTCCATTTTCTGGCTCTCTCACGTCATATGTTTCAATTGAGTAAAATACCGCTATTTTAAAAGGAGGAAAATGAAAGTGGACTAAAGAACATACAGAATCCCGATGTGGCTTGGTAGCCCTCGG
>JAOWAR010156524.1:0-10818 GCA_028571005.1 Clathrina lutea
AGCCTGTGAACTGAAAGTGATCTTTGGTAAGTCACTTGCGCTTGAATGATCTGATCGCGAACCGTCATCATCATCATTGTCAGATGGATTAGGGCGTATCCACCAGCTACAGGCAAACAGTGAGAGAGGCTTTGCGGGCCAGATTGTAAAGCAGTTCCTCTGAATGAGAACCGGCAGGGCATCGGGCATGTCGAAGGACAGCGGAGGTACTAGTGTATACAAGGGCATCGCCCTGCCCAATTGAAAGCGGCGCGGAAGGCTAGTGCTAGTCCGACAAACACAAGCTTGCTCTGTAGTTTGTTTTGCTTCCAGCCCAACTCACGTGCCCCAGCACGCAAACACATTCATACCACAACGAAAACCACCGGAAGCGGGCGTGGTACATTTTCTTCCTCGGTGGCATCTCTCTGGACTGTACTGCTGACTACATCATATTGTACTGTTCAACAAGAGGTATCTTGGTGTCTTCATGTAGTTTATTGGACTCCCGGCTTTTGGGAACCAAAGCTGCCTGACTGTCGGTGGCAGAGACCGATGCGGAGTGGAAAATTATCTTAGTTTGGCTGGCAAACATGACTATCCGACCCTGGCGCTTCCCTGACTCGGAACCAAGGACCCAATGATGCCTCCCCATCATAAAAGAAAACGCACTACTGTATTCCCGTCAAATGTTTGTGGACTGCCCTGCCCCTCCCAGTTGTCTGACCTTCATAACGTTATTTCCAGCACCTCTCCTGATATTGTTGCACTAACTGAAACTCACTTAGATCCAAGTTACTAAAGCACTTTGCTCACCTTCCCTGGTTGGAAGCTGCACAGAAGAGATAGAAACCGGTTTGGAGGTGGCGTTGCCCTGATGTTGAAGGATGATCTGCATAGTACGCGCCGTCGGGACATTGACAAAAATTCGAAGACCCATGGATGGAAGTTGTATTTCCTCAGAAGAAGAACGCTATTGTTGGAGCTATTCACATACCCCCTAAACCAGTCCTCCGAAGAACTTAATGATTCCTAGACTGTCTGGAAAATTCTTTCTCTAAAGCTACTACTTCAGATGCTCTACTACTCTTGATGGGAGACCTCAATGACAAGTCGAACGTTACTTAACGTGATCGCACGACTTGAACGGTCGCGCGTATACGGGGCCCAAGGCCTTCGAGGGCAAATGCGCATGCGAAAATTTCCCCAATTTCTGGCGACGACGTGCCTATACATAAACAGCCGTGCGTCCGTCCGCCGGGAGAGTGCGTGCGAAGATGACGACCCCTCAAGCCGTGTCACCTATGGTGAGCTGTACCGACGTCGTCAACTGCCGTATCCATGCCTTAAACTGCCCCGAGCTGGTCACGGACAACAGTTTGCGCATAGTACGCGCCGTCGGGACATTGACAAAAATTCGAAGACCTATGGATGGAAGTTGTATTTCCTCAGAAGAAGAACGCTATTGTTGGAGCTATTTACATACCCCCTAAACCAGTCCTCCGAAGAACTTAATGATTTCCTAGACTGTCTGGAAAGTTCATTCTGAAGCTACTACTTCAGATGTTCTACTACTCTTGATGGGAGACTTCAATGCCAAGTCTGACCAGTGGCTCGCAGGGAGCAATTCCGATAGAGCTGGCGACCTTCTCTTCACCCTCCTCGAATTCTTTTCCTTAAAACAGCTCGTCATTGAAGTTACCCCTCCTGGTGGACAAGGGTCACCAAAATCGTCGGAGGTTCACTTCTTGACCTTATTATTTTTCAAACTCCGGTCATGGAACCCCCTCTTGGATCCTCCGATCATTTGTGTGTATCCTCCTCCTTTAGTTTATCACCACCATCTCTTCATCGCCCGCTTAAATGCCTCTGGAACATTAACAGATGTGACCAGGCAGCATTTCTCTATGACTTGTCAAACCAACCTTGGCTTGAAAGAAACTTCTCTGCCACTGGAAATGATATCAACTCGCCTTTGGTCAACGTTTCCTGCTCAAACAAAAGATCTCGGCCATGGACTTTTACGCCCATCGCTTTGTGGTGACTCGGAGCAGACAACTTTAGCATCCTTCACAGGGGAAGGAATCTCTTTGACCAGTTCATGGTCGACATGTACGCTAAGATTGAGACAGAGCGGTTGGTGTACATAAGGACGAACCAAAGCAAGCTACGCGCTGACAGCTATATACGATAAATGTAGCAGACGGTACTGGCTCTTCCGATGTCGGTTGGCCTGTCATTCGTCCTTTGTCCTTCACTGGTGGGCCACATTACATGCAAGAGAGGACCCAGGATGCCATGACGTACGTCCGGAATTTTGGTCGACCTGACCTCTTCATCACTTTCACCTGCAATTCTTCTTGGCCTGAGCTCTCTGCCGAGCTGTTCGAACACCAAAGCGCCTGCAATCGACATGATTTGGTGGCCAGGGTTTTTCGTTTGCAGCTAAAGAAGCTCATTGACCTGTTGGAAAAGGGGGCTGTCTTTGGCAAGGTACGCCACATGCGCATATCTTGCTGTGGCTCTATGAGAAACTGCGACCACATCAAGTCGATGACTACATCAGTGCAGAGTTGCCCGATCCTGATACTGATCCGCGGCCCCCAAGCCATCGCGACGGAACACATGATTCATGCACCATGTGGTGCATTGAACCGTGACTCACCATGCATGAAAGGTGGCAAGTGTACAAAGAAGTATCCATGCGCACTTCTCAAGGAAACAGACTGATGTCGACGGATATCCGCTGTACCGCCGCAGAAAGCCTGGCGATGGTGGCTTCACTGCAAAGATAATAGTCCGTGGTCAAGAGGTGGAAATCGACAACCGCTGGATTGTTCTGTAGTGCCCGCTTCTGTCCAAGGCTTTCAATGCCCACATCAACGTCGAGTCATGCAATTCGGTCCACTCCATAAAGTACATTAGCAAGTATGTGCACAAAGGAAGTGATCAGGCTTTGCTGTTTATCAGCGGAGAGTCCAGCAACGTGATGAAGTGACTACGTACCAGTTGGGCAGGTACATCTGTGCTAATGAAACAGAATGGCGGATCTTCGACTTTCCAATCCAGAGCGGTATCCACCAGTCGTGCACCTTAGCGTGCACCTGGAGAATGGCCAGCGCGTATACTTTACCGACCGTAACGTCCAAGACATGGCTGCAAAGGCACCACAGACGACCTTGCTGGCGTTTTGTGCCCTGTGTCAACGAGATGACTTCGCCAAGACACTGCTCTACAGTGAGATGCCACGCTACTATCGCTGGGATAGCCGCGGCCGAACATGGAAAAGGCGCATCCAAGGTACTCTGGTGAGGTGGGGTGCTGTCAGGAGTGTTAAGCTTCCTGTCAAAGGCACAGTCCGTGATCCAGTTATTGCGGAGAGTTTGGTTGATGTTGTCGTCGAGCGTGCCCATGACAGCTCTGGTCATGCCAACTGGCAAACTATGTATAAGATCATCCGCAGAAAAGCTTACTTCCCTGGCATTGCCAGTGCTTGCCATGATTTTGTTACACGATGCTCTAGGTGCATAGCTGCGAGTCCCAAGAGAGGCAAATCCTCTGCACCAACTTGCAGTCACATTCCGAGCAGCCCAGGGAGCGAGGTGGTGCTCGACACACTGGAAGTCGGAGAAGATCGAAGTGGCAAATACCACTGCGTGCTGGTTTGCATCGACGTTTTTACCGAGTGGGCAGAGGTCACTTCATTGCGCGATCATGATGCCCTTTCTGTTGCCTCTGCCTTTGCATCGATGTGCATGCGCTGGGGAGCGCCTGATATTGTGCGTATGGACAATGGGACAGAGTTTTATAACGCTGTTGTGGATGCACTATTTCGCCACTGGGGTGTTCAGGTGTGCACAGGTGCGGTATGGCACCCCAGCGTCAGGGTTCTGGTAGCGACTGAACCGCACATTACTGGGTATGATAAGGAAAGTCCTTGAGTCGTTGTCGGATTGTTGGGCGGACCTAGAAGTCCTGTTGCTGAACTACCGTACCCATCCGCATAGCACAACCGGTCTCTCGCCGATGGAGGCTATGGCTGGCTGGACCCCCCAACAGTTGTAGTTGAGAAGCAGCAGCAGCAGCAGCCCCAGAACTTGAGTGCGTGGGTTGATCAACTGTCTGAGCGAGTTGCTCAGGTTCACTGTGTCATAGAGGTGGAGCTTTCGCAGCGAGACTTCATCGATGACCCTGATCAGCTGTGTGCCTATGCCGTGGGAGATCCAGTCATGCTCCTTCACCCTGGCAGACACTAGAAGTCGCTACCACCATTTGAACGTGGATGGGCCGTTCAGAGAGTTGTTTCTCTGTCGACAGTTGAGATTGCCCATGCTGTGAATGGCGGAGAGAAGATTGTCAATGTTGAGCTGCTGAAGGCTGACATTGCTGGTCACCTCTGCCCTGCTCCTACATCAGACTCTGAGCAGCCTCGATATGCACTTCGTGACCGATCCTCTATTCGAATGCCCTCTCGCTACTGATTGTCTGAATTCTTATGTTACCGGGCGATGGGGTGTTATATGGTAACATAAGTGAACTGCCTCCTTAACCTGGTTGCTAAGTACTGTGTAGTGGGTTTTGATGTCATATGTTTGTGACGCCATTTTAGTTTTGGCCACGTCGACTTGGGACAGAGGTAGTAGACCGTGTGGTCTCTTCTCAGTTTCTTCTCTCTTCTTTCACGTGTAGTTTTTTCCTGTTCTCATGTAGCCCTCCCATTTCCTTCCTTAACACTTCTTTTATGTAACTAGCCACTCTTTGAAGCCATGGGACTTGGGTCAGGGTTGGTGGGTGGTGGTTACTAGACGCACTTCCATGGTCTGCAGTGTCTCCCCAATGTACTTCTTTGGACAGTCGCTACACGGAATGGAGTAAACGACTCCTTTCTGTTGTTTAACAGGAATCTTGTCTTTGATGCCATCACACAGTTCCCATTTCCACTGCCTGGGCTTGTGGACCAAGCCAATGCCCAATGGTCCAAGCAATCGTGCAAGTGGTTCGCTCACACCTCTCACATAGGGAGCGACAGCTCTCCTAGCAATCTGTGGTTGGTGCGTGTGATCCTTAGACTTCTTTTGTTTCCTTACAGCTCGTGTCACATAGCTCCTGCTGTAGCCATTTCGTTGAAAAACTTGGAAAAGCCGTGCTCATTCAGCCTCTCTCTCCCATTGGAGTCATCAGCATGGTAGTGCGTTTCCACACGAAGGAACATGAAAAGCATAAGAGAATGGGCGAAATTGAAAAGTGTGCAGTGGCTGAGCATGCACGCGTCCTGGAGCACTCCATTGCTTGGAAAGAAGCAAAAGTGATTGACAGAGAAAAGAGCATGACAGGCAGACGAGTGAAGGAAGCCTTGCACATCGCTAATGCAGGAGAGGGGACCACGAATAAGGACAAGGGACTTGAAATCAGCAAGCTCTGGATCATCTTGGTCCAGAAGTAGCTGCTTTCAGACATTTAGCATCATCACAAGGACTACCACAATTTTAGTGCGAATACTAGTGCCAAGTGTTTATCGTGTGAATATTAGTGAAAATTTCCTACTGTGATTTAGTGAAAGTAGTAGCACGTCCGATTGCATATAGCTAGTGTGGTAACTGTCATAACTGCCTGCTTTGACCTTAGGAAGGGTGCCACAATGCTCCCGACACGTCATCGTATGCTTTATTGACCTGTCTCGTTGAAGTCGTGAGGATGTCACTTAATACCAGATTAACCAGGCAGCTGATCAGTCTGAATTTATGATCTACAACTGTAGGCAGTGCGCCCAACAAGCATTTGTGCTCCTCCTCCTCCTCTTCCTCTTCCTCCTCCTCCTCCTCCTCCTCGATCCTCCTCCCTCCTCTTCCTCATCCTCTTCCTCTTCCTCCTCTTCCTCCTCTTCCTCCCCTCCTCCTCCTGCCGTCCTTCTCCTCCTCCTTCCTCCCTTTCTCTTTTTTTACCCTTAATGATGTCGGGATAAAATTTTTGGTCTTTATGACCAATAAGGGTGTTTGAAGTATCACAAAGGGACTTAAGAGGAAGCCAGGGTGGAGATTTCCCTGGAAACCACCCCACATGTACAGTACCCTCGTGTGCGTACAATTTACCAAACAATCTCGCTTTCCTCACCAATGTCTTTATTCTCCGTGGAACTGTTGACTAAAAGATGCTCCGTACCATTTTCTCTTGTTGTTCACAGCGGTCAATTGTGGACCACTGACAGCTCCGGTTAACGGCGGCGTCTTCGTTCCTTCCACCATGTATGGTGATCGAGCAAAGTTCACCTGTGACACTGGATTCACAATTAGTGGGTCTGCTGTGCGCGCTTGTGAAGCTAGTGGAGCATGGAGTGGCTCAGCACCAACATGCGCAGGTGACGTACAGTGCATGAGATCTTCAACATGATTTATGGCCATATTGGTAACCAGGAAAGGAAATACAAGTGTGCATTATATCTGAGACCGAGCCAAGGGTGTGCAAGCAGCTAAACCTGACCAAGATCATTAATTACCTAATTTCTTCTAACACCCACACTTGTTTCTAGGAAAATATATTGTAGGGACAAAACTTCATTTCGTGATCTGCGTTGTCCGTTTCTAATAAGCTGAGGCTCGGGTGACTTTAAAATGACAACTTCTTTCTCCGTGGTAGCTAAACTATTCTTGTCCCTACTGGCTGGCGAAAAATCTAACAAAGAAAAAACTTCAAAGAAGAGGTGTGGCCGCACGGAGAAATAGATTCGAAGAACATTCTAATAACGCTCATAATCTGTGCCGAGACCAGGACTTAAACATGCGACACCAAATCGTCTATGAGATGAGAGTCATCTGACAGCGTCCTCACGTCATCCTCAAAAAAGGATAGGTAATGGCGCAGTTTCTTGGTCAGGCGAAGGAAGATGGTAGTAGCGACAGAGTACCGGACGATTAGCACGTACGTGATTCGAACTGACCGGCAGCATGGATTATGAATTTTTACTAAACCTTTCTTCGAAAGAGTTAACATTGAAGCATTCTGACCCTCTACCATCTTCTGTCTCACCTTACTTCTCCTTGCATCTTTGTGAAGTAAAATTTAGGACTTCACGTACTCCAAAAGATTAGTGTAATGAGAAGATTCTTCATCTCCTAAAATTGACGACCTAGTTACATTCCACATTCTGTCGATATATTGAAGCTAATCCCTTACTCAAGTTTGCATTGAGATGGTGTGGATGAAAATAAAAAAAACTGTGCCAACTTTTTCTGTAAAGACATGCTTGTACGGAGTGTTTCTGTCCCGCTGAGACGAGTTTTTTCAGGCAATTCTCTTTCCTTTTCTGTTCCTTTGCCTGTGACCCGTACTCATCTTCATTGTGATCTCTTCCACGTCTAACAGTCATGTTGCCATTCATTGCTTCCTTCCTTCCATCAGTGATTGACTGCGGTAATCCGGCTGTCCCGGTCAATGGCAGAATTTCTGGCACAGAACTGGCGAGTAATCTGGGACAGAACGTGTATCTCAACACAATTACCTACGAATGTAACCAAGGCTACCAGATGATTGGCTCAGCAATGCGAACATGCGAAAAGTGCGGAAACTGGTCGGGAACCACACCTATCTGCCGAGGTAAACCTCCACTGTCCAGACTTTTTTGAGGTCATCTTTACATTCAAAGCAAATACAAGAACTGATTGCACTGCACAGCGGGAAACACATGCACTGCAGCTTTGGTGTATTTCGTGTCAGCAGCACTTCCTCGGGACCTTCAGTTTGTCAATACCGACTACTTAGCTCTGATAAACTATTGTCTTTGTTTTCTATTCTTCCTCTTGAAAGCAATCTCTTGCCCGTCACCTGGTGTTCCAAGCAACGGAGCTCGATCTGGTGCCAACTTGACTCTGGACTCAAATGTGCAGTATTCCTGCAATGCTGGTTTCACACTGGAGGGAGCAACTCGTCTTCAGTGCCTTAACAGTGGGAACTGGTCCGCTGCACCACCACTCTGTGAAGGTCTGTGCACTGAAGTCTGAATTTTAGTCGCTTGTCAGCCTTTTCACGGCGGTCAATAGCTTGCTTGGGGACAGTTTGAGATATTACATTCGTGAGGGAGTGGGTATATACGTGTACATGTGTATGTGTATGCGTGCTTGTGTGCCTGTGCCGATAATTCATAACATCATGATGACTACGTGCACATCATGATGACTACGTGCACATCTGATCTTTACCCTGCATTATCCCTTGTTGTTCCTAATCTCTAGACAATTTCAAACTTAGACTTTTGTAAAGGCTTAACACCGTACGACTATTTCAGAACTCAATTTCTAACCTCATTTGATGATCGCCAATGCAATGGATGATCAACAATGCATTTGATGATTGTCACTGCATTTTAGTATGTTTTGGCCATGTACTTTCAGTGGTGATCTGCCCTGAATTGCCTACTCCCAACTTTGGCACCAAGATGGGAAATGGTCTGCAGTTTATGGACCAGGTGACATTCACCTGTAACCGTGGATACCGTATGGACGGCAGTGGGCTACGCCTTTGCCTCGAGACTGGAGAATGGTCTGAGCGTCAACCAGTCTGCAACAGTAAGTGCTTTTTGTGCACAGCTATGCACGTTTGGAAGAAATGGGCGTGGTTAGTGGTGTTGAAATCTTGAAATAGTGGTTCTTCACAGCTGGAAAGACTGGTCCCTCATGCGTAGTACTACTGTCAAGTGACAAACTTTCAGCAAAGGCAAAGTAAGCGGCGTTTAAATTTCGTGATTTTGAATTTTGGGCATCAAAAACACAGACTGCCAAGTACATGTCTACTAGCACAGAGACTGCCCAGAACATGTCTACCAGTACACATACTGCACAGTACACATGTACTAGTACACAGACTACGCAGTACATGTCTACTAGTACACAGACTGCACAGTACATATGTTCTAGTACACAGTCTGCACAGTACATGTCCACTAGTACACAGACTGCATAGTACATATCTACTAGTACACAGACTGCACAGTACATGTCTATTAGTACACAGACTGCACAGTACATGTGTACTAGTACACAGACTGCACAGTACATGTCTACTAGTACACAGAGTGCACAGTACATGTCTACTAGTACACAGACTGCACAGTACATGTCTATTAGTACACAGACTGCACAGTACATGGGTACTAGTACACAGACTGCACAGTACATGTCTACTAGTACACAGACTGCACAGTACATGTCTACTAGTACACATACTGCACAGTACACATGTACTAGTACAGAGACTACGCAGTACATGTCTACTAGTACACAGACTGCACAGTACATATGTACTAGTACACAGTCTGCACAGTACAGCTACTAGTACACAGACTGCACAGTACATACATGTATGTACTAGTACACAGACTGCACAGTACCTTGCATACCGGTATTTTCTGTTTCATGTGTCAAAATTTTGCATTTTGGTGCTGGTCGCGAAAGTCGCGAACGTTTATCGCTTTACAGCAAATGAGGTAATGATTGAGCACGTGCTCTGTACATACAGCAATGGACGCCCCTTGATAAAAGGGTGCGACTCCCTATTGTTTTGTCAATTGCAGTGGCCAACATCGTGGTGGTCGTACCTTGCTCCCACCCACCCCTCCTGTTCAAATATCATGAACTTTAAATTTTGGCATAATCTTTTTGCACCACCCTACTTTAATATGTGAATGTTGCGAATTTTTCTTGTGAGGCGTTTGACATGTACAAAGTGAAATTGTTTGATGTGAGGCGTTTGACATGTACAAAGTTTATTGTTTGATGCCACCAAAACAGGCTCACTGCCACTGCTGGTGTTTGACATGTACATGTTGTATGTAAACATATTGTATGTAAACATGTACATATTGTATGTAAACAGGCTCACTGCCACTGCTGACTACTCTGGCTGTGTATTTTCAATGTTGGGAAGTGGGAATGCTCTATGTTAACGTAGCTTGAGGGACTACCCATCCCTTCCAGTCGTTTTAAGCAAGACAAGTGTCTGACGCTTCACTGCTCATTTAGTTGTTTTCCTTCTATGATGGACAGTCATCAGTTGTGGTGAGCCTGCTGCCGTGGCACAGTCGACACGTACTGGCTCAATATTCACATACGCATCTAGAGTGTCATACCAGTGCAATGACGGCTATGTCATGCAGGGATCTGCCAGCCGCACTTGCCAGGCGAATGGCAATTGGTCAGGAAGTGCACCAGTATGCCGACGTAAGTCTCCGTGTGCACCCTCCCCCTCCCATCCAACCTCCTGCACACACTTTACCGACCACGTTGCTCCCCCTTCCTTATTGCAACCACCAACTTCTGTATGTGGACAAAGGCATTGACTGACTTCTTGAAATCTTTATCTTCTGGTCTACAATACTGCCAGATGTGGGGAAGATCATGATATCAATTTATTCATGAATGACATAAAGACCAAAGGAGATTGAAACAATAGGACTGCATATTCTATTGGAAATCACTGCCTGGCACAATTCTTTTTGGCAAGTGGAGTTACAGCAGCAACTGTCTCAGACAGCAACTTTGGTTCTTTGTTTCATCAGCTGCTTCCACTCTCTTTTCAATGCAGCGGTTGACTGTGGTGATCCTGGTGATATTACCAATGGTAGGAGGATCGGACTGAGCTTCCTCTTGGGTGATGCTGCGCGCTTCCAATGCAATAGAGGCTTTCAGCTTGTTGGCTCATCACGCAGAGTTTGTCAAGCAGATGGCACTTGGGATGGGCTGCAAGCTTCTTGCCAAGGTAAGGCGTATTGAGCAGCTAACAAAGCAAGGGTAAAGATGGAAAAATAAAAAACCGCATCAATGTGGTTTCTTTTCCAGTAAGAAGCAAACA
>JAOWAR010156535.1:0-15204 GCA_028571005.1 Clathrina lutea
TAAGTAGAGGGACAAGAAGGAGAAAACTACGTGCTTGGCTGACAGGACCTTGGACACGACTGAGAGAGGCACCTGTCCGCGCACCAGAATAAAATGGCGGATAATGTACACGTCATGGCAGGCGGCGAGAACTGCACTTCTTGCCTATCTCGCTTCGCTGGGCCGGCGAAAAGTATAATATTTCGCGTGAGCTGGCTCTATTACAGTGGAATGGCGCGGGGGAAGCATATGTAGTAGGGCCTCCCCTGTGGTAACTGGGCCATTTATCGAGAGTTATAGACATGCTTCACCAGAAAGGTTACAGAGCAACGTGAGTAAATGTGACGGAAGGAGTATATCTATATATATTGTACCTAGATGAAACCTCACTGATTAAGAAAGATATTTGAGAAAGGTCGGGAGGGAGTACTAATTTGTTTCTTTTCTTCGTTTGTTCAAAATCGGAACACTTCAACGAGCAGTGCGTAAGTACTAGTGTTCACAAAATTGGGTGTGAATGGGATAAATAAACATTATAATGTAGATACAGAGGAAAATTAAGTGCACAAAGGATAGAGTTGTCGTGTGCAAGCACCACACCGCACACTGAGAGTACGGTAGGACGGTTAGTCTTTGCAAATACAGCTCACAACACAGCTCACAATACTGAATCAGCCAGAATGGGCACTCCAGAAGCTGGAAAAAGTGCCCACCAGAGCCACAACCCGGCTGCCAGTTTAATTCTCATCCCCAAAGCTGACAGGATGAAACCTCCCGAGCTGACAGGCACGAACAATGGGAGGAGAAAAACTGGTTGTGTTTACGGGGTTTGGCCCGGTGCACCAGAAACAAAATACACGACGGGGAACACGACAGCGTAAGGAGCACTAGACTGCAGCGAGGAATTGAGACACTAGCCTCCAATAGGGTGGGAGGGGAGGGAAACAGGACAAGCAGATAAAGTGAGACAAGAGGGAGAAGCAAAAACAGAGGATCAGCGTGTGGAGACCAACCACGATGGCGGTCCTGCTGCGCGCAAGTGTAGATATAGCGTCCACGGAGGGCCAAGCATGCACCCGAGTACTCTATTGAAAACCTAAATCGTTCCTCGACCGGCGGAAAATGTCACTTTTCGTGCGCAAGCACCGCAGAGCACACTGAGAGTACGGTTGGAAGAAGGATGGTTGGTCTTTGCAAACACAGCTCACGACAAAAAGCATAGTGGGGTGTCCAAAGTCAGGTGCGGGATGACCAAATGCTGGTGGAGACAGAGAGCAGGTGGGTGAGACTGTCATCAATGTAGCAATTTGGAGAGGTTGGATCTCGCCATCCCCCATGGCGCTGCAGAAGCCGATCTCTTACACCTGCCCTGGCGGCGGCGGTGGCCCCTCCAGCACGCAAGCTGTGCGTCCCAAATCCAGATTTGTCAATCCCAGCCCGTGACAGGCAGTCTTGCAGGAGCTCCCTGGCACGTGTATACGACATGCATCCCTGGAGGTGGTCTCCTGAGTGGGAAGCCTTGACGGCACGGCAAAACAGGTAGCATTAGTCCTGGTGCTGGCGACATTGAAGAAAGTGTAGAAGGGTACGGACCGGGCAAAGTAGTTCACTTTCCGCACAGCTCACCACCAACGACTGACCTTCGCGAAACTGGTCGTTTTTCCGCCTCGCAAGGAACAGTGTCTAATAACCAGGGGAGAAGGAGATGTCTAGAACGGTCAGGCGATGGAGATCATCCCTGCGGACAAGCGCTGAGTAGCCAAGGGACACCAGTGCGGCAACCTGCAGGTCCGTCTAAGTCGGAAGGCCTAGTAAGAGCATGGTCATCAGGTGTTGGTAAACATCAGGGGACAGTGGTTTGCGACGCTCAATGGGGCACCCGCATGCCTGATGCAAGGCCTCACAGATCTGGGCAGCAGTAGGATCCGCAGTTGGGTCAGGTGCACCTGCTTAGTGGTGCAGCCATTGGAGCGCTGCTGCAGCCTGCGAGGTAGGACCCGAGGAGTAGCCCAGCTGAACCAAGGAGATGAAGGAGAGCACCAGGTGTGCAGGTGAGACACGGGCAGTACGGCAGAGCAAACGTGGATGCTGAGGTGGACCAGCGTCTGCAGGCTGCCATGTAAGCCCGCACAGTGCTGGGGGCTTTGTCACCAAGTAGGAGGGTCGCCACTGTCTCCGGAACTGGCGCAAGAGATGCCAGCACAGAGGCGAGGTCTATCCAGAAGGTGGAAGAGCCTGACAGGCACATAAAGTAGAACAAAGACAGGAGAGAGGAGAAATCAGTCCTTTAAAGCACTACTCCGACAGTCCTAGAGCATTTGTAACGGCTCAATCCTTACGTACATCTGTGAGCCAAAGGCCAGATATTGCACCCTCTCTACTGAAAGTGAAAATAGCTATGCCAACATTGGGAAAAGTCACCGGGGAACATCCTACTGGGAACATCAGCCCTGATAAAGCCTATCGTGTAACAGGGGAACACCATCCCTGCTAAGTTCATTTTCGCCAGGAAACCTCGTCCCTGTGACGAACAGAGGAACATCCTCCCTATTGGATCGATCCATATCGAGTTCATCCAGCGAACTTTTCAGGCTTCCATGCTGGCCGGATCCTGATCATGCATTCGTGCATTCGTGCATAGAAATCCTGCGCGCGATGCACGTGAGCTCGCGTGATGACCGTCCCTGCATAATGACCGCTACGTGCGGCACTGCATGTGGTTTCACGATATGCGGTCGCCATGCTGTCGTTGAGATCTGCCACTAGTACGTCTAGGTGCGAAACGCGTGCACGCGGCGTCTCGGTTTCAGCTGGTTTCTTCTTCGGATATCGACGAACGACGATAGCCACCAGACGCCACTTCGACGCCCAGAACTTTTGAGGGTAAGTCTTTGAGCCTTGCCTTTATTGTAAGTGAGTGCGCACAGCTCAGCGGCCTTTTCTGTTCATCGCAGAGTTTAGTGAATCAGTATGTCGGCTCCGAAGCGTCCGTCCGCTTTGTCTGAGAGGAAGCGGCGTCAGGAAGACGACTTCTTTGTTTATGATGACGGCGCGAGTGATCAGCAGGGACTGTGGTCATTCAGTCGGCTGCGCGCGTTGCGCTGAGAGG
Source organism: Clathrina lutea (assembly GCA_028571005.1). Taxonomy (NCBI): domain Eukaryota; kingdom Metazoa; phylum Porifera; class Calcarea; order Clathrinida; family Clathrinidae; genus Clathrina; species Clathrina lutea. The sequence continues at coordinate 3,089 of JAOWAR010156535.1, forward strand.
TGCACACATGATTTCACGGCCGCGCAGAGCCATGCGCATGCTCGAGTTCCCGGATGGAAAAGTTCACCGTGGCCGGCAGATCAACTCGATATGTCACCTGGGGAACATCATCCCTGTCTAAATTTGGTCCAAGCAGGGAAACATCATCCCTGTCTAAATCAGATCCATCAGGGGAGCATCATCCCTGTCTAAATCAGCTCCAGCAGGGGAACATGATCCCTGTCGCAATTATTCTGCGCAGGGAACATCATTCTGTCTAAATCGGTCTCGGCAGGGGAACATTATCCCTTTCAAATCCAGTCTCATCAGGGGAACATCATCCCTGTCAGATAAGATCCAGCAGGGGAACATCATCCTCGTCAGACTCGGTCTCAGCAGGGGAACATCATCCCTGTCCAATTTGGCCTCGGCAGGGGAACATCATCCCTGTCAGATTCAACTCAGTGTTTAGAACTGGCGGCTGCAGTAGCCCTTCATGCACACACGTGCTGCTTACAGACAGAAGGAAGGTGGCGCCAAGCCGAAGCCGCAAGCCTGGAAAGACGGCTGATGGACGAGGTCCACCTGTGGAGCAATGATGTGCAAATCTACGACACATGGTGACCAAGCAGCACCGTGTCTCCAGAGTGGCCACCAGTGAGCGGAAGGCCACTCTGGCTAGATGATGGTGGCGTGGAAGTGTGAGGGAGTGAGAAACTGGAGCAAATGTCCAAGAGCGGACGGTGGAGGAACACACCAGTTATTCTCCCGTGACCAGTGCTGCGAGAAAGCATCCACCGCCTCACACACGGCAATTCAGCCTGGGCGGCGTGAAGGGCTGACCGGCAGGTAAGAAAAAATAGTAGGAGTGCGCGTGAAGAAAGGCCACGCGTAAGCGGCCAGAGTGCGGCCGAAGAAAATGGCGAACGTGCCGGGAGGAAGAGGGAGAGAGGGAGAGAGAAGGAGGGAGAGAGAGTGAAAGAGAGAAGGAGAGTGAAAGTGAGAGAGAGTGAGAGAGAGAGGGGTAGCAACGAAACTAACTGCAGAATGCTGGCACTAGGAAGCCCAAAGATACACGATCCATTACCCCGCCGAATTGTGCGCCGTCCTTCTGGATTGTGCATCGTAGATGACAGACGTTGCAGCATATCATTCGCAACAGCCGTGCAAGAAAAGCTACGCACACCAACGGTGGGGCTATTGTCACCGACCGTCGCTTCCCATAAAATAAAATAGCGGACCGTGCTCTCCCTCCTCCACTCTGCACTCGATTACAGCCTCAGTGTCGCTGGAAAGACGCCACTTTCTGCGAACTCGACGCTCAGGCGAGACTCGCATATCGAGCGCTCCCGCTCTCCCTCGCCGAATGTAACGAACATCCTCCTTTTCTCCGGCTGCCACTCGACCAGCGCACGACAGAACAAACTAACAGCGCCGTCCCCTGCTCATCTCTGCCCCTTCTACATGTACAAACGTAAAACGATGAACAGAAAGCAGCGGCAATCTTTGAAACAGCGTCCTCGATTCGTCGGAAGCTAACCGGCCTATGGCAGTGGAAGAGTGAAAGAGATGCCCGCTTTTCTCGCCTACAGAATCAACCACTAGACCGTAAAACCTTGCCCGACATCGCCACGGCTCAATCCCAGCATTTACAAGCGGCGTTTAAAGCTACGCGCCCGGCAAAGTCCGTAAAGTATGCAATCGCCGTTTATGTCGCTGAAAGCAGATATTTGGATCGCTAAAAGCAAGAACAATAAAAACGATCGCAGCGCTGTATCTGTCGCGAGGCCACTCGCATTTTTGTCACATACCGGTACATTCATACTGCCTCTAGGCTTTTTACTATCGTTCGTTCCGCCAGGTAGTGATTCGGAGGAGAGGGAAACATAGAAAGCGAATCAACCCGAGTTTGGACTGGCGCCCTCCGCCCCCGCTGTATGTGTAGGGGTGGTCCGCTGAATTGCCGTGACAACCGGGGGTCCGCCACCTGCTGTAAAAGCGGGGCAGATGTGCCGTTAGGTGGCTAGCAAAACGATCAACTGTATGAGGGCCCAACGCCTATCCAGTCTATGGAAGAGATGCGGTGATGCCCGCCAGACATGATTATCTATAATGCGTGAGAGATAGTCAGCAAGAGTGTTTTGGGTTCGAGCGATTCACTGGACAGAAAGGTGTATGCGATGGTTCTGGCAGAGGCGGAAAGCAGCTAGTGCCAATGCCTGAAGAGCCGACTAGGGACTACCTTTGCACATAACCGATGTGACGTTTTGGTTGTCGGAGTGAATGCAGACTGACCGGCCCACGAGGCGGGTCGCAAAGGATTCCAGTGTATAAAGTAACGCACGCACCTTTCTTTCGGTCAAGCTACCCAGGGCCGTAGGGGTGTTTGCTGGCCATTCGCCACGTGCTGCCAGGTATACGTTATCTAGGACAAAGCCACCCCAGCCTGAGCTGCTAGCATCCGTCCACCCAAGCACTGCAGCGCGTGGCTTGGAAGGCCAGATAGGCTCGCTGTGGAACTGGTCAAAATCTGCAAGCCAAAACTCCAGTTCACGCACTGCATCCAGCTATACAAGTACCTGGGAATCCCTAGACTCGAGTGAAGCAGCAGCCTGAATACAAGCGTGCATAGTACGAGACTGCAAGGAAACCACAGGGCCCAAAGTGAGCCGCATAGATGAGAGCATGCCAGTAATATGGGCTAGCTGGCGCGCTGAGAGGCTATTTTGCGAGTGGGGGGTGTAGGTGATGCACCGACGCAGCTTCTCCACCCCTTCTGGAGTGGCGTGAAATGTGTTTGCACAGGTGTCTAGCACATGCCCCAGGGCAACGACACGCGTAGACGGATCAAACTGGCTCTTCTCAAGGTTAGGCACCAACCTACTTCTATGCAGATCACCACGGACCCTGACGGAGATGGCCTTAGCACACCCCCGTGGGCCTCCCCCCAGTACCGTCATCCAAGTATATAAAAATGCGGAAGCCACTCCGGAACCTGTAGGCCACTAGAGGACACAGCACCTTTGTGAAGATGAGGGATGCTGTTTTCAGACCAAACGGCGAGCAGGCAAAGCGAAAAAATCTAGTTGTCCCTCGAAAAGCCCAGGAATGTGCGATGAGGTTCTGCAGTCTCAATGTGATGGTAGCCATCTTTCAGATCAAACGTAAAAAGTTGATAACCAGGCTCAAACAAAGTAGGGACCAAACGGCGGTCCTCTAAGCAAAAACTCTGGTCAGCCAAGTGGTCATTCACATACCGCAGGTCCAGAATTAGGCGCAGCTTGTTGTTCTGTATGGGTACCACCCCGAGAGAATTGACAACCGTAAGCGCACTGGCAGGGCACTCTTCTATGACACCCGTTCCGAACAGCTTCTCAAGAGACTCAGACACAAACTCAGAATGGGCAAATGCATCGGGTTGATTCCTACACCTTACAGTGGCACGCAAAGACCCAATGATCGGCAAGAAGTAACCAAAACGCAGCACACGCAAGACTAGACCACTAGTACCTATTTCCTCCCAAAAAGAGCCATGGGCTCACAGACGGCCCCGCACTACCATGGGCGCGTTACTATTATCACGCACAATCATGGGTGTCTGCAAGCAACTCTGGACAAACTCATCATGGTGCAGACTTCTCTCTTCATGCTGTCCGTGGGAAAGGCTGTTGTGCTAGAGTCGCCGGGGCTGACGGCTCTGTGAACAGCAGACCCCCAAATCCAAATCCGCCACGGCCTGGACCCCGTGTTCTGCTTCGCCGGCTGCCAGTGTTAGGGCAGTCCCACGCCCAATGTCCTGGGCGGAAGCAAAGAAAGCAGGAGTTTGAGTGGGCTCCATCTTGGACAGGAGAAGAGCGGTGCAACAAGGTAGAGAGGCGAGGCTCTGCACCATGCCAGGATCCGCCTGGTACCCGTCCGCGAAAGGGCTGCCTCAGACAACGTCGGCGCTGAGCAGCAGCCGCTGCAGAGGCTTTTCGACGATCATCCTCCGGTGACTCGCCAACGAGACAACCAGAGTAGATCTCAGCGGTCTCCCAGTCGTAAGCATCAGCGATACGGAGCTGCTTCTGCCTGGAGTCCAGGGACGACTTACTGGCAGCAAGGAGGGCTTTCACCTCCTCTGTGCCTTCGGACGGGAGGCTGTCCATCGCAGCCGTCACATTATCCAGGACCCCTTGGTTCATCGTTTATTGTCACTCCAGGCCGGCAGAGGTGAACTTCTTCAGCGGCTGAGGTTGGGTAGATTCAGACAGTGTTCACCGTTTCAGTGCAGCCAGCTCGTGCTTCACAGCAGAAGCCTCCTGTAGCACCTGTTTGGTGGCCCTCTTTGTCTGCTGCAGGTCGAGCGATAACGTAGAAACGGCCGCGGTGAACCATGAAGGAGCAGCCTCTGACACCCCTGTTGATTGGCGAGACACCCTGGGCTCGGTCACAGACACTGCTCCTGACAAGCGAGCCGTCTCTCCACCTTGCTGAGAGGCAGAGAGAGACTGACGACGACGTCCGCGAGGCAGGATGAACAAGAGCGGTCGAAGAAAAACAGGACAAGCAGCCAAAATGAGACAAGAGTAAGAAGCAAAGACAGAGAACCAACATGTGGAGACCAACCACGATGGTGGTCCTGCTGCGCGTAAGCGCAGATATAGTGTCTATGGAGGTCCACGCATGCGCCTGAAAAATCTATTTTTCACCTAACTCGTTCCTCGACTGGCAAAAAATGTCACTTTTAGCCACGAAATTGATCTTAGACAGTGACTCGGCAGATTATGCTAGTATAGACTCAAGGGGCGGGCCCTGTCCATAGTTTAATGACAGCAACAAGCAAGCACGGTGAGTGCTTCCTCCATGATCCGCTCTGATGGCACAAGGGACACTGTAAAGTCAGAAACATGTAGCTGCTGATCGAGCACTTGTTGGGACAGACTTACAAAAAACATTTTTTGCATGCTCTCGATCGGAAGTTGTACCGCGATGGACATTTTCTTTGTGCACAATTTTGTTTGGACCACTGATAATTTTCTACCCCCTCCTTCGCCAAAGATGGGGGAAGTACCTTCGACTGGGGTCTGAGAGGTGTGACAGCGGTGTTTTCCAGGCTTTACAGTAATTGTAAGATCCACTGTGCTCACTGGGAAAGAGCTTTGACTCAGTAGAGAGATAGCGGGTGAGAATATCAATAAGTTGAATAATGGCTTTACGTTTCACAAGTCATGTCCCAATCGGGACCAGAAGAAGAGTTCGTCAAAAAGTTTTTTGAAAGCCGAGAGGCTGAGTAGAAGGACGGAGAAGTAGAGGAGAAAGAATGTAAAGGCGACTCACGGGAACGCCTGCCCGAAAAACAGAGATACAGGTTGCGGGGGCGTAATCGGATAGCATGAGTGACTCTCGGCTGCTAGGTGAATTGGTACCGCAGGTTCGAGTCCGACCCAACCTGTATCTCTTCGTCAAAAAGGTTACTCTGACCAGGCAACTTCCTCGGTCTCATGTTTCTTTCTTGGGAAGTATGAAGTAAATGGTACAAGAGATTCAACGTGAAGCAACTCAGCTGTGTGTGATGCCTCTGGTCCCACGCAAACAACCCTACGCAAAACATCCTGGAAAACGTTAGATCTGTCCAGAAATCACCCTCTGCTGTCTTTTCCTGGCTGCCGCTTGCCCGCTGCTTGCCCGCTGCAGACGCTGCTTACCTGCAATGGTATTTGGCCAGTCGAAGCGGTATGCGATCGAGCAATGCAACCTTCAACAGCTGCACAAAACGATTGATGTGTGCCTTCGTTTGTGCTCTTCCGCCGACAGTCACCTGTGCTACCTTTGCTGGCCATCTACCACCTTCTCTTGCCTGCTGCTTGCCTCCCAACTACTCGCTGCAGCCTCCGCTCGCCCGCTGCGGCCTCTGCTCGCCTGCAAGGGCCTTCAATCAGTCAGAGCGGTCTGCTATCAGGCGATGCACCCTTGATCAGGCCGCAGGGACATTCACTCAGTCCTCACTTTTGGCTTTCTCACAGAAGGGGCTCAAATGCACTTATTTCGCTTTCTCTCCAACTTTTCTCAGTACAAATCATGGTTTCAATCGCGAGATAATCCAGAATAAATTTTGGTCGAGATCATCAATATCAATTGTGATAGTTTGATATGCCAAAATTCTTAAGATATAGGCAGTATGGCATATGCATTATGAATCGTTTCACTCTAGCCTTTACATTTCAAGTCATCAGGCTAGCATGCACATGTTATGTCGGAGGGTTGACTTATTTCAAGTGGTCATTGAACTGGGAGAAATCCTTAATTTTTCGAAGAGAGTGTGAATGAGCGCAGAATGATAGGATTTCACGTTGCTGAGCCATGTTCCACATCCACTATAAACATCCCAAAGTTGGCAAGACACACGGCTATGGTTTCCAGGATTATGTCTGACCGCGTAACATATGCAGACAAGTGAAGCTTCCAAGGTTTCTTACCCATCATCCTGGAGTTGCCTGCTATAGCTAGTGATAGGGTGTACACACTGCTGAACTGCATGGCTTATATTTAGGCTGATCGTCAGATAAAGAGAGAGAGAGGTTGGATTAAGGCAAATTTAGCTGCACAGGCCTGCGACTCGGCTGTGGGTGGGAGGTCTAAATGTGTATAGACAACCACAAGAAAGAACCTCAATAACAATTTTGGCACCTCATTCATATTCCACATCAACCCACAATGCAGAAGTGCACCGTAATTGAATATGTGATGTGGCTAACAACATGGCTGTCAAGTCACAGCAGTGACAACTATGACCTCTTAGTTGCTCGCATGACCAGGCAGTGCAAGCAGCCGGACTCAGCACTCCCGGCTACCTGTGCTGCCCAGTTGTCCGAGTGGAAATGGATTCACTAATCTTCATGTACTAGTGATAACGTTTCCAGTGTTGACCCAGGCAGTGCAGGCTCTATCCAAGGGATACAGAACGTGTACTGTTCAGCTGTCCATCTATCAAGTGTTACAAGCCAGTGAGAAAAACAACACATTTTTGCCACGAAATTGATTTTAGACAGTGAGCAGATTATGCTAGTATAGACCCCAGGGGCGGACATGTCCATATTTTAGTGACAGCAGCAAGCAAGCACGGTGAGTGCTTCCTCCATGATCCGTCGAAGTGTGTAGCCTTCTGGGCGAGGTGACATTCAAACATTGATCACCCGTGAACATCATGAGGAGGGCACTTTAGAGTGTGGGTAGGTCAGAGCGCACACCCTCTGGGATACTTTTACCTGTAAGCTAATCCTACGCAGGTGATAAGCCTTACACTGGTCAAAATCTTTGAAGCTACTACAAGCTCTAGATCTGTAGACAGGCAGAAACATATAGCCATCTATCGAGCAATTGAAGGACAGGTTTATAAAAGTTTCTCCATGCTCTCACGTGGAAATTGTACCGATGGACCATTGTGTTTGGACCACTGAATTTTTTTCTACCCCCTTTGCCAAAAATCGGAGGAGATACCTTCGACTGGAGTCTGAGAGGTGTGAAAGCGGTGTTTTCCAGGCTTTACAGTAATTGTAAGATCCACTGTGCTCACTGGGAAAGAACTTTGACTCAGTAGGGAAATAGCGGGTGAGAAAACCAATCAGTTGAATAATGGCTTTGCGCTCCACAAGTCATGTCCCTATCGGCACCAGCAGAAGAGTTTGTCAAAAAGGTAAGTCTGACCAGGCAACTTCCTCGGTTTCATATTTCTTTCTTGGGAAGTATAAAGTAAATCGTGCAAGCGATGTAACGCAAAAGAACTCAGCTGCGTGTGCTCCCCCTGGTGCCACGCAAGCATACTTTTGCAAAACATGGACCGAAATATCAACAAGCATCAACAAGCCAAGTAAACTCTTTGGAAATCCAAGGTGATGAAATCACTGCCTAAACCACGCATCAGCAACCCACCATTAACTGAAACGTTGAAGAAGTTTTAGTCACATAGAAATATCATGAAGAGGAGAACTGCCTTCCTTAATGCTAGAAATTGCACCCCCCCCCCCCTCCTGGTTTCACAGTGTCCCTGCCACTGGCATTCCTCACAACATGTACAAAGCTACCGAGGAAAAGGAAAGATAATGATTTTGAAGCTCAGGTGGCAGACAACGGTTAATTTGAAGTGATTCGTATTGAGCAACTGGGGTGACTGGTGCTGGAATTAATCTTCAGTGTTGTCTCCATGTCTATGAGCTGCTAGTGTTCTTCTCTACTCTGAGATAGCCCGGATTGCCATCCTGGGCTCAGTCTACCACACCTGTTCGTGAAAGCCTGACATCAGGGAAACTTGTCAAACATCTTGGGACTTAATTGCCAAACAGTAAAATTATCCAATGCTAGAAATATTTACCACAGTTGGCCTTGCAGTTTAACTGTCTTGACAAATTCTCAAACATAAGATCCATTAAAATTCCTGTTTGTACTCACCCTCAAGTCTCATGCAGCAAGCCTGAGAAGCACTGCAGGATGTACTGGATAAACGTAGTGGACAAGACCCCCTGAAGATTTCGAAGTGTGTTTTTTCTCCTTTTTAAAAGTCCACTGTCATGCAAATTAGCGTTTTTCTCTGCCATTTTGTTGTGGGGAAAATAAATGGCGTGCAGTCGACTTTAGTTTGTACACTCAGCTCACGGCATGTGACATCGAGCGCTGGCTTGTTCTTCAATGGTTGTGGATGTTGGGTTAGGATTTGGTAGCAAACTAAACATGTACTTCAAACCTCACCGCTACAACAAAGTAGAACTAGAATTTATCTTGGCCACAGAGATGCAGCCAGAGACTGAGAGATCGAGACTCAATATGAGCTGAAACGCTCACAGTCGAGCCCAAGTTGAGTCTGATTGACTTTTTTTCAACCACCAAAAACACTGATTGTAAGGACAGTGTACCTTCAAGCATCATGCCAACTACTAACAAGCCCACACAGCGGGCATGAAAACATACTGCATGCATCCGGGAGAAGCTCACGTTTTGCTGTAATCAAAATTTATATAGGCAGAAGAGGTACAACTGATCATAGGTTTAACCAATGACACAATTCTAGTGGTTAGGGAATCTTTAGTGCTCTGCAGTGGTCCTACTCTTCACCCAAGCAGGTCATTATACTGAGAGGAAGAAATTATACTCGATACTCACATACATGCAGAAAGAAAGAGGAACTGTATGTTTGGCTGAGAAGAAAAACAAAGGCAAATATACTAACCATACTGTATATAGTATAGGTTTAAAGCCTTTTTCAGCTGGTACCAATATGATACCAGCATTGAGAAAACTACTCATCCTCAAAGAGGTCAAACTGAGAATGGGGGTGATGGCTTGGTCAATTTGCCCACGTAAGCTACTCAACCAGCAGCCGTCTATTGCTCAAACCAGAGCAAGGCTCAAAATACAATCCTGAATAAAATTCTCACTGCTTTAGGTGGGTGTACTGACAGTTGAAAGAATGACTAACTTGAAAAAGGTTAGTTTATTGTTAGAAAGCCAAGAGGCAGAGTAGAAACTCGGAAAAGTAGAAGAAAGAGAAGAGAAAGAATGTAAAGATGACTCACGGAAACACCATCCATCAAACAGAAATAAAGGTTGGGTCGGACTCGAACCTGCGGTATCAATTCATCTAGCAGACGAGAGTCACTCGCGCTCTCCGAATACGCCACGGGACCGTCCTCAAAAAAGGAACAGCCGTGTCGCATCTTCCAATGGAGGATACTCGATCGCCTACACGGCTGAGTCTGATGCCCGAAGATGTTGAGAGAGTGTCAGCAAGCGTAGCAATGAGAGCACGTCCTAGGTGATTCACTCAAGCCAGCCCGGAAAGACGTAGATGGTACAAGGCCAGATGACAGCGGTCCGCTGTAAATCAGTTTGAAAGCCAAGAGGCAGAGTAGAAAGTCGGAGAAGTAGAAGAAAGAGAAGAGAAAGAATGTAAAGGCGACTCACGGGAACGCTGTCCGTCAAATAGATACAGGTTGGGTCAGACTCGAACCTGCGGTACCAATTCACCTAGCAGACGAGAGTCACTCGCGCCATCCGATTACGCCACGGGACCGTCCTCAAAAAGAACGGCCGTGTCGCATCTTCCAACGGAGGATACTCTATCGCCTACACGGTTGAGTCCGATGCCCGAAGATAGAGAGGGTCAGCACCAGGCGTGGAACGAGAGCATGTTCTACGTGACAGCGGGCCGCTGTCACCTGGCCTTGTACCATCTACGTCTTTCCGGGCTGGCTTGAGTGAATCATGTAGAATGTGCTCTCGTCCCACGCTTGACGCTGACACTCTCTCAACATCTTCGGGCATCGGACTCAACCGTGTACACGATCAAGTATCCTCCGTTGGAAGATGTGACACAGCCGTTCTTTTTGAGGACGGTCCCGTGGCGTATTCGGATAGCGTGAGTGACTCTAGTCTGCTAGGTGAATTGGTACCGCAGGTTCGAGTCCGACCTAACCTGTATCTATTAGCCGGACAGCGTTCCCGTGAGTCGCCTTTACATTCTTTCTCTTCTCTTCTCCTTCTCGGACTTTCTACTCTGCCACTTGGCTTTTTACTGACAAGATTTACAGCACGTTTTAAGGATGTCCTATGACGTGCAAGTTAACCATTGGGTGTAAGACTATCCCAAAAGAAGGGTAATTAATACGTGACTATATTAAGGCATACGAGATTCGGTCACCCAAGCGTAGGAGAAAGGTTTCACTATAAAGGTTATACCCTTGTGTTACAACCTGTTGTTCAATTTTATTGCACGCAATCACAAACGAGCCCCTTCCCCAGCCAGGTATAAGAAAGGATAAATCTCCATGGTTGACGAGTTTCATACAGGAGGTAAAGCCTCCTGGGGGAGAACGGATAAGCCACTACCGCATCTGCCTATTTCCTCTGCTCTAAATTCAAAAGATGGCCAACCAACTGCCTGGCACTACATTACCAAATCCACAAGTTTGCCAAAAAGGCACAACCTGGGAAAAGACCAGTACTCAGACTCGGTGGAGTTAAAGGAAAGAAGTACAGTGAAAAAAATTGATGTATACAAAGGGATGTGAAATAGTGGAAAGAATGAAAAGAAGTACAGTGAAAAAAAATTGATGTATACAAAGGGATGTGAAATAGTGGAAAGAATGGATAGAAGTACAGTGAAAAAAATTGATGTATACAAAGGGATGTGAAATAGTGGAAAGAATGGAAAGAAGTACAGTGAAAAAAATTGATATGTTCCAAGGGATGTGAAATAGTGGAAAGAATGGAAAGAAGTACAGTGAAAAAAAATGCCAATGCCCCAACCAAGGTTCCAACCGGGACCGTCAGCTTACACATCTCATGCTTTGCCAATTGAGCTATCAGGACCGGCGACTCACTGGTCTGGACAAATGACACATCAACCCCTCTGCTTTTCCACTACCTCACAACATAGGCCTCACCGAAGGCCTACGTGACTAACCTCTCCCAATCGGGGACCCGTCACGGCCTAAGTGTATCGTGCACCCACAAAGATTGAGCATTTGATAGAGTTTGGGGGAAAAATAATTAAATGGAAAGGGAAGTGAAAAAGTGGAAAAGATGGAAAGAAGCACAGTGGAAAAATCTGGGCTGGGGCATTTCCATTTTTTTCACTGAGCTTCCTTCCATCCTTTCCAAGAACTTCACTTCCCTTTCTATGTAAATATCTTTCTCCCAAACTCTAAAAAAATTGTTTCATTGAAGTAAAAGAAGATTGAGTGAGGAAAAGAAAACGTCATCAGAAAGCAGAGAATTAAGGGAAGAGAAAAAGGACATTGAAAGCAGACCATTAAGGAAACATTGCTTTATTGAAGTGAGTGGAGATCGAGTGAAAAAAGAAAAGGTCATCAGAAAGCAGAGCATTAAGGGAAGAGAAAAAGTTTATTGAAAGCAGACCATTAAGGAAACATTGCTTTATTGAAGTGAGTGGAGATCGAGTTAAAAAAGAAAAGGTCATCAGAAAGCAGAGCATTAAGGGAAGAGAAAAAGTTCATTGAAAGCAGAGCATTAAGAAAAAAATTTCCTAAAATTCCCTAACTGAGGTGTATAACTTGAAAACACCACGAGTGTCCTAACTGGGGTTGAAAACACCACAAGTTTCCTAACTGAGGTGTACCTTGAAAACACCACAAGTTTCCTTA
>JAOWAR010156536.1:0-10818 GCA_028571005.1 Clathrina lutea
AAGCATGAACTGTACAAACGTGAAGAAGACGAGTTATAGGCAAGCAAGCTCAAGCAAGAAAGAAGACGAGTTATAGGAAAGCAAGCATGAACTGTACAAACGTGAAGAAGACGAGTTATAGGCAAGCAAGCATGAACTGTACAAACGTGAAGAAGACGAGTTATAGGCAAGCAAGCTCAAGCAAGAAAGAAGACGAGTTATAGGCAGGCAAGCATGAACTGTACAAACGTCAGCATTATGAAAGGAGCTTTTACCTTTATCCTTTCTAAGGGAGAAAGCCGTCCAATGTTTGGTGGTGGACCGAGCATGAAAATCTGGTAGGGATCACATGAAAATTGTCCTGAAAAAGGAGAAAGAATCCAGTGGTGCTGGCTACATTGCACGATAATAGCCTGTTGCTGAATGGCCTTGCAACAGTTAATGCCTGTAAAGACCTTAGATCTTACAGGCTCCTTCACTATGGTCAAGCTGGTATGCCATGACCACACAGGTGTAACTCACTTTCCTATTGACTTGGGCATGTTAGAGCTACCATGCCTGTGAATGTCTGGCTGCTGGCGCATACCCATTCGTTAGATTGGGTAGTTGGCAAGCTACTAATAGACGTCATGCAGCGAACACAAGGCATGCCAGGCACAGGATCACTTCTGACACCCAAGTTGAGACAAACTTGGGCAGTGGTCCACACCACGCTTACTCCAACATCTTTGGCAGTTCGCCCTTTGCCTGACGCTGTAGAAGGAGAATACACAAACACACTTACGGAGCAATGACAGTTCCCCAAGATCAGCCCGTGTGAGCTTCAGTTCCTACAACACAGACAAAGCGCAACGTAAGCTACCTTTGGGATATCCACACCCTATCGTGATGAACCAAAAAAGTTCCAACGGCACCTTGCAGCGTCTGGCCAGCTGACGCACCGACGTTCTCTTTGGCAGGCGAGCATCGACACTGAAGTCGAGTCTTCCCCACAGCTTGACCAAAGATTCCAACTCTCGTCTCGTGAACTTCGAAAAGAACCTCTCAAACTCCATCAGTCCGCGAAAGTCACCAACATGGCGAAGCGGGACAAAACGTTCCACTGCCCAAATCGGCTTGTGAGTGCAAGGCCCATGAACCTATCAAGTCCATCGCGCAAGAAGAAGCTCGCGTTTTAGTAGTATTTGGGAAAGAAACGGTCGTGACCAATAATAACTGCAGTAAGTCAAGTTGACCAAACCTACCACCAAACAAACAGGCAAGCAGTGACAGTGACTTCCCGCCAACCGACTTACGCGCCATTTCAAGGGGATTTCCCTATTGCATAACGTTTAAATTTCCGCGCGCAGCGCCACTCCACCGCGCCGGGATTCGTTTGTGCGAAAACTTTCCGCCTTTATCATGTTTATCTTTTTTGTAGTTTTTACCCAAGCTCATCGAGGTTCAAATCGGCAATCAAAGTCAGGTTGAAATCGCTGAATGTCCTGTCTCCGGCCGGCATACCCAGCCAAAGCGTTGGACCTTCATGGCACTCTGATGTTGAAATATTTGCAATAGGGTCTCCTGATGAAAACACTATTCTGAAGCAAAATGAGTAATTCACGGAAATTCACAATCTGGTGTTTTGGGCAGCCCTTGTGGGCAAAACCTTTGTCGCCCATGCTCCTCAATACAAGCAGCCGCCTACCGATGACAGCTTGCCAACACATGCCGGGAAAAAAACTCTTTACCATGTTCACGTCAGATGATTTGATATTCTCGGAAATCACATGAGTCTAGGGTGATAAAGACGGCTGAAATTGTGAGAAGCTGGACAACAAAAAAAAAGCGCGAGAGCGTACAGTTTAAAAAGTCAACAAGAATATACAAGACAAAAGACAGTAAAGGCGAAAAAATAGTCTAATAGAAGCGACAAAGAGGCCACAACACACTGACAGAGACCGCAATGTTGGGAGTGTTACTGGGCAACCTGGTCAATGAACTTGGCCAGGGTAACATCGCGGTGTGAAAGGCCACTGTACTCGTGGGTGCTCAGCGTAATTTCGACCCGATTGTACACGTTGAACCACTCAGGATGATGATCCATCTTGTCGGCCCTGATCGCCACTCGCGTCATGAAGCCGAATGCCTCGTTGAAGTCCTTGAAGCGAAACTCCTTGACAACGGCGTCTCGACCTTCCACCATCTTCCAGCCGTTTCCAAGCAAATCGCCCAGAACCAGGTCTCTCTCGCTGTCTTCTAGCTTGGTGCGCTTGGGAGCCGGTTCAGCCATACTAAGGTGAAGAGAGCGGTAGCAGCGAGAGATCAGAGGCAAATCCGGAAGGCCAGAAATTTTCCCAGAAAGTCTTCTCGCACAAACCCAAAGGAGTGACGCCATTTTTTCGTTACGTGCGCGTGCTCACGCTTTTCAGGAAGCCATGACAACCTTGATCACCATAGTTGCAACAGGCCGGAGCGAAAGCGTTCCGGGGCGCTGGTGACTCTTAGCTAGTGGCCGTGATACATGACGCTGTCAACTTCGGCATTGTGGGGAGCAGTTCTTCAGATTATGACAAGCTTCAGGGACGTTTCGCCTATTTCTCTGAGGTTGGGTGCTTTACTTTTTTTTAATTTCTTTTTTTTTTTTTATCTCTGAATGTGACGGGGTGGTTGCTGCTCGTTTGGGGCCGGGTGCGATTTGTCGCGCGTCGCTTGGATTGTACTTCGAAGGTGGGAAAGGTCTTGTGTCCAGCTTGCGAGCAAGCGGCTAAGCGAAAGCCACCTCGATGGACCAAGGAAGTGATTGCAATGCACATGTACTGCTTTCAGTGACTCTGGAGGCCGCTCTTTCTCTTGGTGAGTCCAGAGTGGTTCTTTTGAAAGAAAATCGGAAGTTGAATTTTTCCTACCACCGCCCGGCTTTTCAACAGCAGTATCAGTTTTTTTTTTCCCTTTTAGCGCAGCTCTTCTCCACCGTCGAATGATGGCAAAAGCGATTGAATTAAAAAAGATACTAAACTGTCACCATTCCCGTCCGCCTGGGACTGGATTTTGTGATTCACGATTTAATACTCTACCATATGGTGTTTCAGTCCTTGCTCTCACCATACTGTTGTAGTTTGTGAAGTACACAATTCCTTACAATAATAGCGTCAGAAAAGCCGTGGTCCAGAAGTAAGTCTTATAATGCTTATGATTATATTCATCTGCCTTAGATTTCAATGGTGTATGCACAACATATGTTTCTTTCAACAAGCTTTTGTCGTAATCAGTAATTCACCTCTCCATTTGTCTATATGCCTTTGGCAACATTCAGATACGTCCCCACCGAGTGGCACTGAGTCCACTGCCCGAATTAGTCGCATCGACCAGCTCAGGCCACAACACTACTTTCACATATCATATCGTCTGCTGCCTGATGACCAGAGCCCCATTAACACAGATCTGGTTACTTTTGCATCAGCAGCCAAAGTTTACCATGAATCGGGGGCTCGGGTTCTTCGAGGAAAAATCGACTCAGAGGACAGAGGAGTACACACATTCACGTGGACACAAAGGTGTGTGGAAGAAGGCCTTTCATTCTCGCCACAAATACTAGTTTTGTTCCAAAAATGCTCATGCCTTTATGAGAGTGATCACATTCTTTCGAGGAAAGGTTTGATTAATGGGGTATGGTTTATGGAGCTTTAAGGTTTCAAACCTTCATTTATTAATTAATTCAAGCCTTAAACCATTGTATTTTCATTGTGCACATGCAGACTGCAATTTTCAGAATTAATATTTTAATTTCAAAGAGGCAGCGAAGAGATTCGCTCAAAATTACATTTATTTTGTTCTTGCTCAAGAACTCAATGCTTGGCTTTGGCTTGTGGTAACTTTGTCTCGGTTATTTTGGCTGAATTTCTTGTCCTTGCAAAGCCATCCCTTTGTGGCAGCAGAGGAGGTGCTTTTAAAACTTTTTGACCACTCACTGGAAGTGCGAATATGGGTGGGCAAGGATAGCGTGTCAACCAAAGCTCTCTTCGATCGTCCTAAGCCGTTTCAGCTTAACGTTGATGACTCCACGTTTCCCAGCAGCCGCTCACAGCTTAAACTGAGGAATGACAGCACGGCTGGGTCCCGGCCGACGTCCAGCCATAGCAGCCGTCACGGAAAAAGCAAAAAACTAACCAAAGGTATTTTGGCTTCAGGTGATCTGTGAAGTCATTTGCATTTATTTCCTCTCATTACGTGTAATGGCGGAAATTGCTTCTCTCTCTGTAATTCTTCTTTCCTGGCAGCAGGCTTAACCCTCTGGTTGTAATTGCCTAGCCCTTTTCCCATTTTTCCGTAGCCCAATTACTGGCCTTAGACTCTTGAATTGCACAATATTTTCCGTCTTTACCAGATATTTGCCCTCGAGATCTCTCTTTCTCTCTCTCTCTCTCTGTCTTCCTTGTGTGCTCTTTGACTAAACCGACGTCTTCAATCCATGACAACAGCAATTAAAGTTCTTTCTCATTATTATATGTCTTTTGTTTGCTGATGTCATAGCTGCTGTCAGAACACCAGGTCTCCCAAACCTTACAAAGGCCTCAGCACGCTTCCCTGTCGGTCTAAAACTCGAGGGAGGGGGAGGAGGAGGAAGCCACCCTCGACCGGAATCGCTCTCCAGTAGCATCATCATAAAAGCTCCCAAGGGTAGGAACATGTTAAGATTGAACCATTTAAGTGAGCTCTGGTCGAAGGATTGATCGTTTTTGCATTCCAGAATGTTTTGAGAAGCCTCGAAATAAAAGTCTGAGCTTATGAGTTTCTTTTATTCTTGGTGTTCTTCTCCACCAAGGACGAGGCAGAAAGAAAGCGGCAAATGCTCCGGTTGAACTGCGGGAGCCCATGGCCGTCATTCGCATTCCACTCTCTGGCCTGTTTGAGTTTCGGCCAAGAATGCCCGGTGTCGTGTACAGCCACGCTGATTCACCGCTCATTGGAGGAAGCTTCAATGCGCTTTCTGGCGTACTGCGGGCATTTCGCGTCGGTGTCATGGTCGACCAGGGACCGCTTCTGACGGAACAGATGTTGCAGCGCTTGAACCCGATGACAGTCAACATCCGAGGAGTGTCTCATCTACCCAGCACGCCTGTCAACTATGAAGAACTGCAAAAAAGGTCAGGTAACTCAGTTTGGTAAGCAAAGCACAGGAAATGTCACTACAATGCACACATGAGCGCGCGCACACACACACACACACTCACACAAACACACACACACACACATTATAGCTGCAGTATTCTAGCCAGAGACTTTTTCCAGCCAGCTAAAGTTTCTCCCCAGTGTGAGATAGCTGCTTTATTTTGTGGCTGTGACAGGTGAAGTCTGCCCTTTGGCAGGGGGTTGGGGAGGGGTTCTCCCCTCGGAAATTTTGCACTCTTACCCCGCAAAATGTGCAATTTTAGTCACTTTTGAAATTGTGATGGTTCAACGAAGCCTGGTAATCTACTGATGAGCAGTTGGCTCTTCGTGGTCTTTGATGGAGTGCAGCTTTATCCGTTCGCTTTCAGGTGGCTACCGCATGTCACAGCTCATCAGGCACCCATTGACTTTGGCCGCTGCACTATGCATAGCGAGCAAAACATTCACAAAGAGATCGAGCTGTAGACACAATTCCTGCCACTACACAAAAAAGTTCAGGACAGTTAACATTTGTTCTTTGGACAATCCACTCTGTGAAAAAGCCCAGCGACCTCACCATTGTGATCCCCTTGATCTTTTGAGCCGAGCTGACACTGTCGGATGTACTCATGGGTTTAAGGTTAAGGTCGGAGGGAACTAGGTATGGACCTTTCGACTCTGAAAAGATTGAAGAAAATTCCAATGAACCGATGAATTGACGGTGAAGTGACCCTATCAAAACGACTTTCCTTGCCAAAGGTGGACCAGGCCACGTGGGGCTGCATTCATTTTTCACTCTGGACCCGAGTCCATATCACGTACCTCTCTGGGTACAGGTGTGTCAGCCTTGACCAGCACAACGCAGTCACCCATGCCTATCTTGTTCTACCATGCAGTGCATGCAGTGTTCTAGAGGCACACATCATGGCTGACGGCTCTAGCTCGCCGCAAAGCACCACACAGCTCGAAGCCGATCGAGCATGATGTGTGTAGATCCACCGAGGAGCTACAAAACGATTCGATCTGCACAAAATGTGTGTGACCCTTCGCGATGTCACAATTTTGAGTTCAAGTTTTGGAAACTTCGGCATTAAACTAAAGGGGTCAAAACCTCAGCTCAATCTCATCATGTCTTGCAAACCCTAGCACAGCCAGCATATCGCTAGCAGAACCAGCACTGAAGAGAACACTGCATTGGCATACTTTTGAGAATCTTCAACTGAAATTTGGCTGACCCAATCTCCTGCACACTGGTTGTCAATCCAGCTCATGGAGTTTGCTTTTTTTTGTGCTTTTTTTCTTTTGTTGTTATGTTTCCTGCCAGATGTGACGGAGTGTTTGTGCGATACTCTGTTCTCGGCCTACCAACTCACTTCACCGAGCGCCACCCTCAGCAGCGCAACATCGTGTGGGATGACACCCAGGTCGTGCTGGTTGGCTGCATGGACAGAGACAAGCTCCTCGAAGCTCTCAACGGTCCGCCAGTGCCAGTTGAAGTCCACGATCGCGATCTGATTGGCGACGAGGAGCACTTAGTCAGCGGTCCAGCGTTGTTTGGTCAGAGCGGGACAAGTGCTGACCGCGACTTTGGAACGCACTCGCTGACCGAGGGTGAGACCGCCAAGCATATGTATGATTATGTGACAGTGTTTGAAATGTGCCTGGGCTAGAGGTCGCTTTAGAGTGTCATGATCTCTGTGGACGCTGGTTTATTTATTTACTTTTTACTCTGTTCTTTTCCTTCTTCTCGTCTTGTGTTTGATCTTCCGCTGACTGAGCGGCACGTTGTGACTTCCTGAAATTCTTTTTATGTCATGAAAACCTACTCTTGATCAAAGACATGTGTGAGGCTGATTGCTAACTCATGCTCATGATCCTGTGGTGTGAAGTTATCCAGTTTGTTGCCATGGAGTCTGTGCCCTTGCTCCCAGTCATAAGTCCTAGTGATAGTTCATTGCCAAACTTTACTTTCAGGCTTAACATATTTTTTTTTTCATTTTTCTTCGACTTCCTATGTCAGATTTTCGGACAGGTCATAATGCCTTTCTTGGTCGACTTAAGCCGTGGAGCCCATACGGCGTTGCAAAGGTCGACCTCTCTGGCCTGCTGGTGCGAGATCGCCTTGAGATGGTCGTCGCCGTGGAAAACGGTCCGAGCTTGTCAAAAGAGGAACGAAAGCAGCAGAAACTTGGCAAGCATGTCTGGGGAGATGGTAAGGGAGTGTGGCAGACATTTCCAGCTTGAATAAACTGGGGAGAGATGTACATCTGACTTGATTATCCTTGAGCAGGAGTTGGTCAGTCACAAATGCCAGCTGCTTTCTTGGAGTCACCAACATAAGAACTTTAGAAGAGATGCTCCTCCTCCTCAGCTTAGGCTGCTGTGGGAGATTGGACTCTTTAGCAAACTTGGAAAAAGCTATACCACTCTTACACCAGCCTCGGGCAAGCGATTGAGGCTTTGAACCTGACAATTCAGAAATCAATTGAAGAAAACTAGATGAATTGATTGAAGAAATTTTTTATGAATAATCTCATACTCTGTGCTAAGAGCGGGACTTGAAACTGTGGCACCAAATCACCTGGCAGACGAGAGTCACGCCTTGCTATTCGCTATGCCAACAAGGGCGGTGATGCAGTTTCTAGGCCACACTATCCACACGGGAGTCTGCAGCCTAGTAGTAGCGAGGCAGTAAGGCAAGTCTGATCTGCTAGGCGATTTGGTGCCTGGGTTCGAGGCCCGGTCCTGGCACGGAGAATAAGCTTTATTGAGTTTTCCTGAATTGAGGTGGCCCTGGATGGTCGTTGTGGATGTTGCTACCACCTGCATTTTTGCCCAAATTTTCAGCTAGAAGTTCACCTTATTGACCCAGCAAACTATATGTTTTCTAAACGCTTATAATCAACGGGTTATTTCTGAGGTGCCAAATGTCACATGATGGAAGTTATGACGTCACAACACTATATTATGTATATTTTGCACGATAAGGACAGAAGTCAAAAATTTCGGTTCATCTTCACAGCCGTGTGTGAGATCCGCCTGAATGTTTCCCTCTGTGTTCCTCCTGGTGGTCAGCGACAGCAAAGCGTGTCTGGGATTTTCGAAATCGTATCCAAACGTCAGAAAAGTCGCACACAAGTTTGGAGTGGTGGCCCTGGGCTTTGGCGAGCCGTAATGGGATAACAATGTCGAATTTGAAAAAGTGACACACTTTTTTTCGTGCTTCTTATGTAGAACACGCATGCGAAAAATTGCTTCGATCATAAAGAGACGGCTACAGTGAATCCAAATTTCTGACTCTCGTCATTGCTGTACTAAATATAGTGTTGTGACGTCATAACTTCCATCACGTGACATTTGGCGCCTCAGAATTTCATAAGCAATAATCCGTTGAATGTAAGCTTTCAGAAAATATGAGCCAGCACACGCGAAAAGAAAGGGCCATAACGTCAATTTTTCTCAAAATTGAGATTTTTGTATCAGCAAACTCTACAGATTATGAGGAAAAAATCAAAAAGACCGCTTGAAGGAATTCCCATTTTTGACTGAGATACAGTTGAAAACGATACATGGAATGAAGTAATGCGAATATGACATCACTAAATTTGACCGGCCGTATCTAAAAATTGATCGGATTGACGTTATGGCCCTTTTTGCGTGCGCTGGCTCATATATGGTTTGTTGGGTGGATATGGTGAACTTCTGATTGAAAATTTGGACAAAATTGCAGGTAGTAGCAACATCCACAATGGCCATCCAGGACAACCCTAATTGATTTCCTCCCTGGGATCACATCTTTTCTTTCCTAAGTTTCATGGAGCACAAACTCCATGACTAAAGACCAGGACACAAACCTTGGGCACCAGTTTGCCTTGCAGATGAAAGTCGCCTGACTATCCATGCACTACGTCAACAAATCATCCTTTAAAGGGATGGCCAATGGCGCAGTTTCTAGGCAAGCCTACCTTATCCACCCGGGAGTCTGTGGTCCGGAAGATGGTAGTATAGCAAGGGAATGCTGGAAGGTTAGCACGTGTAACATGAATTAATTTTGAACCAACACCTCGACACCTCCCCCACCAAAAAAAAAAGAAAGAAACAGAACGGTCAAAACCAAGCTAATGTGGGCAAATTGTAAGAAGAGATGTGACCGTACCAAAGAATAAAAAAATTGAGTGAAGAAAATTTAAGGAGGCTCAAACACCATGCCAAGACCTGGACTCCAAATTGTCTAGCAGGCGAGAGTCGCCTTACTATCGGCTACGCGGGAGTTCGAGCTCCGTCAAGTTTTCTTCAATCATTTTTATCCTCGGTACGGTCACATCTCTTCTTCCAAATCAGAAATCAAATGTTGCAAAAGTTCAGATGTTTCCACTGTTCAAAATTTTCAATGCTTCACAAAACCGTTTAGGCTAGCTTCTGCAGAGACAGACTTCCCCTGACAGCTTCTTCATTTTCTTGCTTGTGTAGATTATTTTCCTATTTTATTTTTACAGAGATACGCACCATTGCTCCTGGCCACTACTTGGAGTCAGGGACTGTTCTGTACGTCCGTGTTCAGCTTGCCGTTCCTCTCAGGTCAACGGAAAACACCACCAAATTGACGCCTGCTGTTCATTCACCTCGCAGTGAAGAATGCATGAACACCAGCCGTACTTCGGTTCGTAAATATGCTGACAAACCAGATGAAAAAAAGCGCTTGTTTGAGAAGTGATCGTCCTTTGTTGTTGTTATTGTTGATGTTGTTTCCGTTGTTGCTGTTGTTGTTGTTGTTGTTGTTGTTGTTGTTGTTGTTGTTGTTGTTATTGTTCTTGTTGCTATTGTTGTTGTTGCTATTATTATTATTGTTGTTATTGTTGTCGCTATAATTATTGTTATTGTTGTTGTTGTTGTGAAGTTTCATATGTGCATTCTTAATGCAGTGATGTATTATAAGGTATGCAGGGATGTGTTATCAGGTATGCAGTGATGTGTTATAAGGTATGCAGGGATCTCGTGTAAGGTATGCAGGGATGTGTTATAAGGTATGCAGTAATGTGTTATAAGGTATGCAGGGATGTGTTATAAGGTATGCAGGGATGTGTTATAAGGTATGCAGTGATGTGTTATAAGGTATGCAGTGATGTGTTATAAGGTATTCAGTGATGTGGTGTAAGGTATGCAGTGATGTGGTGTAAGGTATGCTGTGATGTGTCTTAAGGTATGGAGTAATGTGCTATAAGGTATGCAGGGATGTGTTATAAGGTATGCAGTGATGTGTTATAAGGTATGCAGGGATGTGCTATAAGGTATTCAGTGATGAGCTATAAGGTATGCAGGGATGTGTTATAAGGTATGCAGTAATATGTTATAAGGTATGCAGTAATGTGTTATAAGGTATGCAGTGCTGAGCTATAAGGTATGCAGGGATGTGTTATAAGGTATGCAGTAATATGTTATAAGGTATACAGGGATTTGTTGTAAGGTATGTAATCATGTGTTACAAGGTATGCAGTAATGTGTTATAAGATATGAAGGGATGTGCTATAGGCTGTGCATTACATGATGTGTACTCTGTACATTGATGCATGATGTGGTTTAAGTTATGCCATAATGCATTATATCATTGGTGTGAATGTGGTAGGTGTATGAACATTGGTGTGAATGTGGTAGGTGTATGAACATTGGTGTGAATGTGGTAGGTGTATGAACATTGGTGTGAATGTGGTA
>JAOWAR010156547.1:0-10817 GCA_028571005.1 Clathrina lutea
GCGCGGTAAGAAGAAAAATGAATGAATACATGGCACTCTAGCGAGCAATGCTTGCGTACAAAGTGCATAACCTAAACCGAACCAAACTACGCAATACTGGAAGAGCGGACCATTCATGCAATAAAGACCGAAAAGCCGCGGCCACTCATGTGGCCCACGGCGCAATGTGGTGCAATGTTACCATAGGTCATTACAACTGATGTACCGTTACGCACGCAGTACTCACATTGCGACTTCAACCCAACTGATTGGCCTTTAAAAGAAGCACTAGACCTTCAGCTAATAACAAGATGGATTGAAGATGAGCCTTGATGGAGGATATTTTCATGAAAGAGCATCGCGTTGATGGCCGCTGTGACCGATCAACAAAAAAAACAACCCAGCATCGGCTCTGCGTCCAAGCAAATACTGAATCCAATGGATTGGTGACAAACTGAAACTGAAGAAAAAGAACAACACAAAAAGCTGCTACAAACAAGATATGGATTTTGATGAAAGAGATCTTACATTCAGCTTCCTCCCCAAAATTAAAATTTGTGTAACGGTAATCAAGATCAAAACAATTCCCCATGTTTCAGGAGAAAGTTCCCAACTCACCAGTCATAAGACACGGATTTAACAAGACGTTTCGTCAGACACGCCTCTGACTTCATCAGTTGCAAACTAGGAGCGCAAAAGACAGGGACACAGTTATAAGACCAAACCACCACCCACCAGAAACGTCTTGTTAAATCTCTGTCTTATGACTGGTGAGCTGGGAATTTTCTCCTGAATCATGTCCACCCAGTCTGGATCCCTCAAATCCTAACAAACAAAACTGTTATGCAACGACTACCCAAAGGACTGGTCCCAACCACAGCCACGACGATGAAAACGACCCCAACAAACCCAACAATCTTCATATGAAACATGCCCTTCATTAAAGACAAACTCAACCACAACATCAAACAATTACTGTCAAAAACACAACATACCGGCGAGACTCACTAACCAGCGCGGCCTCATAATAAAGGAACTGGTAAGACCGACATCCGCCGGCCAGACCAACTCATGCAGGAGCAAAACTTGCCCAGCACCTGGCATCTGCCAGCATTCCTTTGTTGTCTATGAGGCCATGTGTACTTGTGACCGAATGCATCTGAAGTTGGAAACTCATCATCATCATCACGAAGAAAGATCTCTCAAACGAAATCAGGGTGTCACACAAAAAGACCAATGCCCCGTCAGTCAAAATGGCAGTTGCTATGGCAGTGTATTAAGGGGGTTTTCACAATTAACTCACATACTATCAGTGGCCAAACATACCTCAGAATGACGCAACGCAGGCTTCACGACCGCGCCCCACGAGCACATGACCGCAGCACAAAATCATTCCACAACATCCGCGTTTGGAGAGCGCTATGAACAGAAACACCCACAGACGTCCCCCTCCATCAAGTTCAGCGTCCTATCACAACAGCGCGACGTCCCCCACCTACACATTGAAGAGGCGCTTGCCATCCAAACGCACCGGCCACCGTTGAATTGCCGTGAAGAACACCTGGAAACTGCCTTTCTCGTCTGACTATTCTTTTCTCCTTGAGTCAAGGCCATGCATTGGCACACTTGTACCTCCCAAACTCATAATACTCACAATCTGTACATGCATGCAGCAACACACCTAGAACGCACGCTCATCATAGTTACTAACACATGCAGTAGACACCGACAGATTATACCATCCACGCAATAGAAACGGACTCCAACCAAATGAACGTTTTTATCACTTCACATAGCAACTATAACACCTTGCACCCACACGTGGATAATGCATGTTTTCCCTAAAAAACACGCAGGTAGTCCTGACTCAGCATCAGATGAACTAATGATGGTGTTGACGCCGAAACGTCTTCTGATTTAACACTATCCTCTTCATTCCTCCCTTCGCGTCCTAACAACTACCGTTCTTAACCTTGTTTGAAAAGCTCATATCAGATTGCTCACCTTTGATAGCAGCATAAAAATCTGTCGCAGTGGCTAAAACGGTGGCACACAACCATCTTAAGTTTATCAACACAGAAACACATTTCTTTCTGTGCTGCAGAGGGGTTTGAGCCCATCTTACAGAAGCCATGTTTTGACCGGCCGGAATGGGCTTTACCTGGCTGTGCAGACACAGGTTAGGAAGCATAGAACTGTCACGGTTCAACATCACAAAGCTTGAGTTGACCGTTTTTTTTTATACCTAGCTTTCTTTTTCTTGTTTGTTTGAAGTGATCATCCTCGTCAAACTTCATTATACCCTGTGAGATGAGAGATTTTTCCGCAAGCTTGTCAAATATAGAGAGGAAGAGAGATCTATTTCAAACTACACAGATAAAATGCTGGCACAGCTCAGCTAAATCCTTATTCTTCTTTCCAGTGTGAGCTAGTGACCACAAGATGGTAACAATTATCACAGGAAAGGGATTCAGTGTTGCCCAAAGGGAATGCTTGACTCCGAAGCAGAGCTGGGTGAACTGAACATGTAGACTGCTTGACAAGATTACTCATTGTGATATTCCAAGTTGCTGAGCAATTTTGGGCGGTGTGTTCAATTGGTGTGCTTAGTTTAGATGGTAATGTATTAATTTTTCACACTCCAACAAAAAGGTTGAGATTTTTCCCTACCAGATAAATCTCCTCTGGGAACCAAAACCATCAGTAAACAGGAAAAAGGCCTGTTCTAATCTCTGTGTGTCTGCGCCT
Organism: Clathrina lutea; assembly: GCA_028571005.1. NCBI lineage: Eukaryota > Metazoa > Porifera > Calcarea > Clathrinida > Clathrinidae > Clathrina > Clathrina lutea. The sequence continues at coordinate 2,728 of JAOWAR010156547.1, forward strand.
GCTTCATTTGCATACTTGAGAGCATACACGTATGCACACCTATTGATTTCTTTGGAAGCAACGGCTGGCTAGAAAGAAGATGAAACCCTGCAGTTCCTTAAAGATGAGACTGCCTAATAAAAGAGCTACATGTAGATAAATTCTGTTGACTTTAATTATGAAGAGAAAAGAAGGTCTTCTTCGCATGAAAGAGATATTCTCTTTGCCTTTCAGTTGCATTTGCTGTAGTTGCCCTTGTCTAAAGCAGCTTGAAAGCGTTGTAGTCCATGTCAGCAAGGGAGTGAAGGACATGAACGACTTTCCGGCATTCATGAAAACCATCTCTCAGGACTATCTGAAGCGTGACATTGACGAGTCGGCGGTTCAGCTGGTGGATAGTAAGTGATCACAGTGCAAACCCTCTTTAAAGATGCTGCTACCGTGTTGGGGTGGTGAACTTTACTGTGAGGAAGGATTAAAGAGTGGAGAGACCAGAGCGCAAAATAAGTCCACCACAAAGACTCAAGCATACAACACCCAAGGGTTCTTGCAAACCAAACTTGAGAAAGGCATCCACCTTAATCTCTGCACCCTCTTTTTTTACAGCCAGTGGAGCATTTAGCCAGTCTTCCCTTTGCAGACAGGTGTATTGTAGGTCCTAGTCTCATATAATAATGTTTGACTGAGGTTTACCAATTTAACCTGTGTGCGATGTTGATCAAAGTCGATGGATAGACCCGGACATGGATGGGATATCGGACGATATCTGGAACTGAAACTGAAACTCTCCGGGAAGAAATTGAACAATCAAGCATATTTCTTTTCTGCATTGCTGATCGGCACAGACCAGATTCAAACCTGCGACGAAATGGCGCTTGGCCGAGCGGAAGTCCCGGTGTCAATTGCTCAGACCAATCCACTGGTTCAATTGCTCAGAACAATCCACCGGCTCAACCGGTCTGTGCCAATCGGTAATGCAGAAAAGAATTATGTTTAATATCTGGAAAGATCAAAACGATCCATTGAACTGTTCTTGCTCGTCCTAACAAGTAAAATGTTCGATCTGTGTAGTGTCCACACGTTCTGCTTGCCGGCTGCAGCCTCTGCTCGCCCTCAGTGGTCTTTGATTACACAGGGCGGTGTGCGATTGAGCGATGCATCATTAAGCTTAGTCGGTTATCATCCATAAAGCATTCGATTTGGACCTTCACCCGAGCTCTACTGCTGATGAAGAGGAGGGGTTGTAGAATCTTCACAGAGTTAGGTGGAGCCTTATTCCGGAATGCACTCTAGACCTAGTACTTTGGACCAGCAATTTATGCTGGAGAGGTGCGAAAAGCTCAAGTTTTGCCTGCCGGAGCATATTCACACTATTGTGGCCATGCAAACATGCATCTTGCAAAGCGAAGCTAAAATGCGTCGAAGAACCAAAATGCAGCTGCACTCTTTTGAGATGGCCGTTAATTTGCATGGGAAAAATTTAAGTCCAGACAAACTTTCACCAAATGGCTTCCGTTAGTCTGGAGAGGAGAAATTATACCTTGCTGAGAGGGTCAAGAGATAGTTTTCCAGAGTTCGTTGACGGTTCTAAATTCGTTGTGGCACGTTTGGAGAAATATGCAAGTTTGCTTTCCCAAGCCTTAAGGCTTAGAGGTCATCAATTATTGGCATTGGCTGTTGGATGCGTACAGGCACTGTTTCCATATACATAAGCAAACCTTTCGATGTCAAACATACCAATTCACTTCAGGGGTTTTAATATAGATTGATGTCAGGTCAGATCTATATGTTTGATCAAGCTGCAATCAAAACAACTGTCCCTAGATGTGTCTAGAAAAAGCGACATAAACATTTAAGCATAGTGAAGACCTTTCTTTGGGCAAGCGAAGGCAGTGTGGGGCGAGCAATAACAGATCATACAATGCACGCAATAGAAACTGACTCAAACGAAATGCACATTTTTATCACCTTACATAGTAACTGTAACACCTTGCACCCACAAGTGGACAATGCACACTTTCCCTATAAAACACGCAGCTAGTCCTGACTCAGCACCAGATGAACTGATGATGGCGTTGACGCCGAAACATCTTCTCATTTAACACCATCCTTTTCATTCCTCACTTCGCGTCTTAAGAACTACTGTTCTTAACCTTGTTTGAATTGATCCTGAGAGTGAGATCTAAAAAGTCGTTTAACCTTCTTCAGCTCTTTTTCTCACACCTTGTACCCTCGTGCTCTTGTATCCCCACACACCTAGCCCCTCGTCAGCTATAAAGCCCAACGGTCTTGCGTCGTTGTCTGTATTACTGTTTGAAGATCGGCGATTCTTGAGACTGTCTGTGAAACTCAGAGTAACAGAAAGAGCAGTCTTCATTTTTTGCCTGTCCTTGCAGAAACATGTAGTGTCCTGATAATTTGTAGGATACACCAGGGCATGTGATGTGAAGTGTCGTGGCTGCGTTCTGGGTAGAACACATGAGGACATGCTTAGTGTCCTGGTCAAATACATCTTGCCTGGTCAATTACAAGAAGCTTCAAAGGAAAACTGAGTCAACTTCAAAACTGGTCAATAACGCACGCATCTGTCATCCTCTGACATGTGGCATCCAAGGTCAGCAAAGACTTTCGACCAATCAGCCGGGGCAGGATCTTCTCCGGCGTATAAACCGTGTTGCTCACGTTTGATAGCCTGGTTAAAGTCAGCTCCGATCAGTTTGTTGCTTTGTACCTCAGGCTAACACCAAGCATTGGAGATATGTCTGCCACTTTCCGTCTGCCTCATCCCTCTTTCCCTTCAACTCGTACATAGCTGCATGTGCTTATACGATTGTCTGCAGGTTTGCACTGACGAAAATAGCTCTTATTTTTGCGATTCCCGGTGCTCATGATGATGAAGAATATAATGCGAAGAAAAGGGGAAGCCAGCAGTTCGAAAGAGGGTAAGCCTGGTGAAACTTGCTATCAAGTTTGAAATTTCCAAGTCCTATGCTGAGAAGGTGCTCAATGAGGAAGAGCTGAAGTGCTGCAAAAAAAAGGAGGACCTCTGAGTGTAGTGCTGAGGAAGAGAGGCAGGGAAAATGCTGCTGAAGACTAACACTGAGGACTGTGGCTTTAGTTAATCCTTCATCACCTGTAGCTGAATGTGGAGGTGGTGATAGACGATGAGCCCCTTTTCCCTTAAAAACGTGACGGAATTCCTGGCCATGACAATGATCATGACACCCAGGTCAGGAAGAACACTCTCACAAACGTTAACGTCAATTTCTTCAAGAAGAAGTTTGACTCTCTTGTCTCATTGGCCTTCAGCTCGCACATGCACAGGGAGCCGTTCTTCGCGCGGAGTTTGAGCAGCATCAATGGCGAAACTTACTGACAGGAGTGTGCGGGTTCTGGCCTCGTGCCCTTCTTTGCAAGAACACCACCCCAATGGTGATTACATGGTGATTCTATCTTCTTGGCAAGCTGTTATTATACACATGCCACCGATGCCCACTCCAACGAGCTCTAGATCCCCTTCGTTGGTCCCTTTGTACGCGTTGCAAAGGCCGGTGATCTTATTTCCCAGGTCCATGTCTAAAATGGTGGACGGCGGACAGCGCCATTTTCCTCTCAGTATGTCTTTTGCTCCTACTTCTTAGTCTGACCTGTCTACTGCTGTGCTGCGCGCGGAAGCTTTTCTTTCTCTATTCTGCTCGCTTGCTTAAGACTTTCTCTCATGAGCTTGTGTGTGATGACTAGGGGGATATAACACTGGCGGCGAGAATGGGATGTTCATGTGCGATGAGTCGGGAAATATAATCATACCAGAAAACCTTGCCAGTGTCCCTAATTGTCTGGGGATGACATATTGGGGCCTTGACAAACCAAGTCAAGGCATAGGAAAGTGGCTCAGGCGAGGCTTATTTGGAGTGGCTCGTTGAAGATAATGCATGCCTGTGAGAGTTGGACTGAAGGTGGAAATGATTCTGAGGAAGGCAGCTGACCACGCCCCGCAATCCTTTCGGTGATTGGACCAGACATTTTGCTTACATGAGTATCATTTTTCAAAGAAATCTTTTATTATCACCCAGCCAGCTTTGTCCGCATGTTTAATGCACAGCACAGGACAGGTCTTATTCCAACGATGGCGGTGTACATGCATAATATTTAAGCACTGTACAGCGCATGAAAGTACGTGAAATTGAATTCGGAGAAGAAGGTTGAAGGACTTTTTAGATCTCACTCTCATGATTCACTCAAACAAGGTTAAGAACAGTAGTTCTTAGGACGAAAAGTGAGGGAGTAAAAGGATAGTGTTTAATGAGAAGATGTTTTGGCGTTCATACCCTCATCAGTTCATCAATAATTATTCATCTGATGGTGGTGTTGACGCCGAAACGTCTTCTCATGTAACACCATCCTTTTCCTTCCTCATTTTGCGTCCAAAGAACTACTGTTCTTAACCTTGTTTGAATGAAATTGAATTAAATTTCAGATCCCCCAAAACGTGGAATTTGATCCAAACCTTCATGTATAGAGTGAAATAAGACACAGAGAGAGAGAGAGAGAGAGAGAGAGAGAGAGAGCGGACGATGTATTTGCGACTAATAGTTTCACGGCCCGAATGGACCGATCATCAGACAAATAGAGCGAAATAAGCTGAAGATTGTTCTTCCTAACTTGAATTATTAATCCTTCTCATTGACATTCCTAACTTAATGAATTATTCATCCTTCTACTCACCCTACCTGTCAGTTACCAACATTGTTCCTCCGTTGATTAACCCTAATCATTGACATTCATAGCTTGAATGACTCATCACCAGCCTGAAACGATTTCTGTTTCAAAAGGTCTCGTTGAAACTGCGTCCCCCTTCGTCAGTTGTTACTGAACTCCGTGACTCAAGGGTGATAACAGCAGAGAGCTGTAGATAATATACATAGTCCACTCACACTCACACTCGTACCGTTGCGCAACCTATCCGTAAGCAGGCGGTGTCTCTAAAGAAAAGAGAGCTAAGGGGCATAAAGATTTCTTTGCGTGCCGAGCGAATAAAGGGGAGCGAGTGTCAAACTTTAATGGGCTCATGCCAACCCCGGTGCATGGCCAGCAATTTCGGTCACTTTGGTCTGGGGACGAGAGCGTCACCGGTACTGTGAGTCTGACTCGCCTCCGACGCGCGGCCGGACGTATAGAGTGCGACGCGCATGGCTGATGTACATGTACAAAGGCATGAACTGCAGGACAACGATGCATGTATTTCGATCCACCGTTCCAATCAGTCACAGTAGTGTGAACTGAAATCATGTAGGTCTGGAGGGCACCGTCGGCGACGCTCCACCTTTACTAGGTGCGATCGGGGGTGAAGATTCCGAAGAGCTGTGCTGAGTCGCCGACGATCTGGAGGGCGCCGTCGGCGACGCTCTACCAGGCGCAAACCCAGGTGTTGTTCGTTCCGTGCGACGCTCATTGCCTTTCGTCGGCTCTTCTGCATCCTGTCGACGACTGCGAAACTTTGCCCAGCGTTTTCGCACCACTTCAATCACGCTGTTGAGGCGAGCCGCCAACCCTTTGCGAGTGAACTGGCCGCGATGTTGAGCACAGAAACGTTTCTTGGGTAGGCACGACTCCAAACAACTGGACCTGTCCGCCCCTGACCGAAACTTTCTCTTGCAGCTAGCCGAGGCCTCCTGTGCACCTACACTCTTCAGACTAGAAGACAATTGTTTCCTAGACTTGGCTACTCAAGCACCTGAGCCACGAGGAGCATCGGGACGATTCTCTTTTTCTTCCATCCTTTGACATCTTCCATCTCTCTTTCGCTTGGCCACGCGTGCGTAGATCTTCGAACGCGTCGAGCTGGCCGCATGGATCACTATGGTGACTGAAAAATGTAGGATGCGCGCAGTCGAACGCCGGGGAGCCTCCTTAAGCTGTATAGCCGAGCACCGTGAGACCTCGGATGCCTGGGCTATTTGGGTGTACCTTGGTCGAGACTGTAAACGTGACACTGGGCCTAGGACATTCCCCATGGACGCCAACATCCCCGCAATGCGCGCTAGTTGCCGGACTGGGGAAGGCTGATCGCCTGATAGCGCTAGTGTAACTAACTCTCGGAAGGCCAGAACTCTGCTGTCAGTTGGAAGGAGCCAGTTCTCACCCGTGTTGATCATAACCCATAATGAGGTAACCTCTTGTTTGGGCATGAAATCGCTCTTCGACTGGTTGGTGTGGAGCCCGCTTCGTCTAAAGTCTTGTTGAACTCGCTGCAGGCAAAGTCCTCATTGAGAGGATGGCCACCACCCGTACCGTGATCCAGATACATAATAATCTTTAGACCACTTCTTCGCCAGTGCTGGATTAATGAGCGAAGGACCTTTGTAAACAAGTAAGGGGCTGTGCTGAGGCCAAAACGGAAGGACATTGAAATGAAAAAAACCGCTGTCTGCCGTTAAGAAACCAGGAAAAACCGAGAAGGGAACTATGGGATTTAGCAATAGTGATGGGATGTTAAGCATCGTGCATATCGAAGGTGAGAAGGAAGTCATTGAGTTGGAAGAGAGTGTTGATCAGTTTCATGTCTTCCCAGACAAAATTCATTAAGATACGGAAAGTCCGCAATCAAGCGAAACTTGCTCCTAGATTTCTTGGGAACAGCACCTAAAGCGCTGCACGGGTGCAAGCTCTCCATATCGACTTCTGAAACGACCCCAGACAATATGAGTTTTTGTACTGGATGGGGCACAAACAGTTCGTTTCTAGTGGCGGAAGGTAGATTGCGAAAAAAGAAATGTACAGGTAAAGAAATGAAGGGAAGAAAATAACTGTCTGATATAACAGAGAGAACAAATTCAGTTGCACCTATGTCTTGCCAGAATGGCAAGGCTGACGACAAAGCATTAGAGAAATCACCTCTGGAGGTTTTCACAAGGACAAGGGCAATCATACAATCAAGTCTCGCCAACACTCGCAGTGTCACGCTCGCTGGGCTCATGCCACGCTCTGCTTGCACGCCACCCATGCCCGAAGAATACACTTATCTTAGCGGCTTTGTTAACGCTGGTCGCTACTGCTGAGTGCTGCAGCGGTTAGCAGTGCGCTTGGCCAGTGGAGAGCAGGTTGGGTGGACTGCCACTGGTTTTGGGCTGGCCAAGGGGCAGCGGACGAAACCAGGTGTTCTCGTCGTCCATGACGACCGCCCCATTGAAGGTGGCAGCTTCGAGAAAAATGCCTGGGCTGCCCACAGAGAAAGCATGACAGACTTTCAGACCGCCGTCTCGGAGGCCCTGACATCGTATCTCGGAAATGGCCGACGGGGTTGGCTTGGCCGTTGCTGGGTACCTCCTGCCAAACGCCGAGGGAGGGAGGCCGCACGTGCGATTTTTCTTGTCGTCACCTGTATCGTCCCCCACCAATCCCCCGGAGTAGACCTCCACAGTTTCCCAATCAAATTTGTCTGCAATTCTAACGTGCTTTTCCCGGGTAGATAAACTGGGCTTACTGTCTTCAAGCAGAGACCAGACCTCTTCATTGCTTATGGTAAGCTTTCCAGCGCTGCATTCCCTGACGTCAGGATGCCCCCGTTGAAGGCGTGTTGGGATCCCAGCACAAACTTTGAGAGCTTCGAAAGGGGGACAGAAGGGGATGCACTCGAACGCTGCTTCATCTTGTCCACCGTTGCAGCAAGGGAAGACGTGGCGTCCACGGCTTGAGATGCCACAGAGTGTGTTTCAGCGATGTCGGCTCGCAGCCCCTCAAGTCCAGTCGTGAACCACCCTGGCAGCGAGGAGCCTGCCAAGGCAAACAATCCCGCCATTGAAGGAGGGCCCACAGGATCTGTGGGACCTGTCGTGGCCGACGAAGCTCCTTCGTCACCATCTTGCTCACCACGCGGATCGTGACTCAGAGCCGAAGCACGGCCTGAGGACGATCGTGGTCTCAAAGATCGAGGTCTGACAGCTGGAGATTGTCAAGCTAAAGAAAAAAAAGGGGAAACTTCCAAGCCAGTGAGACTGACCACGAAGTGGGATTGTTGCAAGACGCGAAATTTCGGTAGAAAATTCGGCAGCAGCCACAACATAGGACAGAAAACGATATAATATATATATATATTTATATTATATAATGTT
>JAOWAR010156558.1:0-10816 GCA_028571005.1 Clathrina lutea
CAAAAACCGGAACAATTTGTTGGTTAGTAGATGCGTCCGTTGTCCTTGTCCTCGGCACTCATGAGGGGCAGTGCATGCTGACCGAGTCTTGCTGAGAAGTTTCATGTAGCCCGCCAGCCGCAGATCTTACATGAGAGTCTGCACTAGCTGACTTAGACTCAAGACTTCGCCTATTCTTTTGTAAGATATCTTAGAGACTCGATTTATGCTTTCCAGGCAATGCAGAGGGTATCTAAAATATCCGTCCATGAAGCGGGCTCCAAAAGCCACATATTTCCGAAAAATTTGAAGAAGGTCGTCACGGTATGTCTCGTCCGTTTTTGTTCGCTTTCCAGATGTTCAGAGCAAGAGAACACGAACGCCTGATCTTGAAATTTTCCAGGAAGAGAATCGAAGAAAAATCACGGCAGAGACTGTGTTCATCCTCCTCGCTCGACAAAGTCATACAAAGCTCCCTCTTTCAGCCGGTAAAACACTGAGTTAAAATAACCATTCTTAGTCCTGTATTAAACTGTCCATGGCTTGTGGTTTCAAGCGAGCATTGAAAGACAATCGCAATCGCTCTCATTTCCACGTAACAATACAGTTTCCCGTATCACAACTGGACGAAAATGCCGAGGGACGGCCTTATCAAGGCATAACGGCTTCTTTCGGTGGAGGGTGCGTGCCCACACGTCCCATTCTCTTTGCTCCTTTGACCCGCCAGGATTGTTCGTCTGGAAGTCACGTCTTCGCCTGAATGTCATCCAGGTGCGAGGCTGGGCTCATTCGCCGTTTCGGCTCATTGCTCGTGCGGACTCAGAGCTAGCCAGTTTCCTTCTGCTAACTCCTCCGGCTGAGACCCAGCAGGGCTCTCTATCTAATCAGATCAGCTCATGCTGAGAGTGCTTCAGGTGTAGTGGCTTGGGGACAATATGGCTTCCTGCGTCCGGCCTAAGGAGCTTGCCAATTGACAGTCACAGTGCACGGCTGGCGAGACCAGCCCTGGTACCACAAAACGACGCAACTCGCTTGACGAACAACCAGAAAGAGAAAATCGGAAGGCCTTTTGAAGACGAACGCGAGCTCCTCCGGGGTGAAGAAGGGCACCGAATAAGGACGCTAAACAAAAGTCGAAGGTCTGCCGACTAGAAGACCTGGAGACGTTTCAGACGAGGACGCCGCGTTTTCGCTGAGCATCAGGTGGCCAACCGCATGAATTGACCACGTCTCCGGCATATGTTGGCAACCTGGTCCAGCTCGACTCTTCCTCCACGTTGCCTGCACGGCCTTTGACGATCAGCGGCCGGCTTGGCAGTAGTCTACCAGTAACGAAGTGTTCACCGACTCCGCGATTCCCACGCTCACCAGTCATCATCCCGCTTGACCTCACCCAAATATGGCAGCATCTCCTCGCGTATGTCCAAAACACGACCGTCTCTCGCTTTTTTCCGTTTCTCCGTCCTTTTTTTTTTGTCAAGTTACCGGTATAAAACGGAGGAAGCGCTCTAATATCACTACCAAAAATGATTCCGAAATTTTCTCTTCGTATAAACTATTTAAACCGATATCGGGACCTTGCTGATTTTGTCCGCTTCCAGATTCTTTCACTTGGGATCATTTTGCTTAAGCTTTTCACGCCTTTCTGCTGTTCATTTCACAGATGCATCGACTTGCACTAAAATGTGTTCTGATCATTGCGTCTATGGCGAGCTTACGTCCCGCCCTTGCCTCGGCTGTCACTGCCTCGGAACAGAGAAACGACAATCCTCGGCTTAGGAGGGAAGTTCTAGGGCGGCTTTCACAGCGAACGGCCAATCTCAGGCACGGGGCATTGCCGCGTCGCTTTACAAAGAAAGCTCTGGAGTTCCTCAGTCATCCCGATTCCAGCGGCTACCAGCCCTTCCTGGCGAGAACTCTGGTCGAGAATGAGCACCGCGAACCACTGCAGTGTAATGATGGCAGCCCTGCAAAGTGAGACAGCTGCGAAGACTTGTCTTTTCGCCAGTAGCAAAAAAATCGCTTTTGCAAAGAGTTCGGGATGTTTCGGTAGTAATGATATGTGTACGCTGCTCAAGGGTGTCCGAAATGATAACTTCTATCTCAAAATGTCTTGCCATTAACACATTTCAGGAGTTTTCTTGAAATCAGTGTCGTCTATAAAAAAACTGCTCCTTCACCGTTTGTGAAATGATGATAAAGGCTCGTCGAAGACTGTCTAATGTTTGCTGCTTCACGTCTTCCATCCACTGCAGGTATTTCTACAGGTTAAACGCAAGTAGCAGCAGCTGGGTTATTTATCTACCCGGTGAGTTCCGCTCTAGATAAAGAAGGGACAGTCTAAGGTTGAAGGTTCTTCGCTCTTGTACTGTTCAAACTCTACCCATTGGATGTCAGCCAAGAATGTTTTAATTGCGATCGATCAGGACTCTTTCTCAGGTTGAAAGACGCCATTGAAAAAAGAACATCAAGGTAGTCTTCTCCGTTAAGCTTCCTTCTGCTAGAAAAGTTTCGCTTATTTGTTTTCTTAAGTGAAAAGAACCGGGGTTCAGATGTTAAGAAATGGGTGGACTCTAAAGCCGATGAAAGTTAGGAAATTTGCCCAGAAGTTGAACGTTGCTGAGATCAGATTTCGGTAGCGGGGGAGCTTGCAGCGGTGCCAACGGAACAGGAGTGACGTTACCGTTCTTATTTCAGTAATTAATCTCATCATCGCAGGAATCGTTCTTTGGAGAAGCAGTCGTCTTTGCAGTAGTTGATCTTTTTCCACTCTGCAAGAGTGTTTTTTTTCTGTGAAAACGACGCCAGCTAGTTGTTGAGGTCGAGCCTCTGGCATGATTCAGCTCCTCTTTGATGGGGAGGAACCGTGGATTCGATTCAACAGTGTGTTTCATGTAACTTTTGAAGGCAGCACATTTCGAACGACGCCGTGAAGTCTGTCTCATGATCATTAGACAGCTTCAAATTAAACTCTCGACTCCTTCTCGAAGCGCCGCTGGAACGGAAACAGCAGGCCTCGTTAATTATCACGACGACAAAGAGGTACGCATGACTCAATGCGACTTTAAGGGTGGAACCACCGTGACCTCTGCGAGCCGTATGAGGAGCAAGGAATTCGAAATTGCAAAGGATTCATGAACCGCAATCCAAAGAGCAAGTGCTACCGCTGGGAACACTTCACATCTTGAACCTTTCAAAAGGCATGCCTCGCTCCTTGACAGGAACTTGAGGACCTGACACGCGCTGCCATACAAGAAATTAATGCTAATAAAGACCGTACAGCTGGCGTATATTGAAGTAAGCATTTCTTTGAGTGGGCGGCATATAATCACGCATTGAACGTGATGAACAGGACTCAGCGGATTCAGCACTTCAAGCCATGGAGGGTTAAGAAAATTGAAGACCATATTGATCAATTGATCGATACGACGGCGCTTTTTATTTTTCGTTTCCAAGCACAAAAATTACAAGCCCGGCCCGGAAAGCCGGGGAAGACGGGGGCAAAGAACAAGCCATGCAAAGGTTATAATTTGGGAAGGACTTGCAGCTTTTTACAGCGTGAACTGCTTCTTTTCTGGGCTTTTCCTCCAACAAGGTGGAGGATACTGCTTCGACTTGAAGTCATGCAGGAAGAGGCATGGACGGCCAGAATTCACTTCCCTGATGTCGTCGAAGTTTAGAGCACCTCCTCGGGAAGCGGGCGAAGGTGAAGTACCAATAATTATTGAAAGGAAAGGGGGGGGGGGGACGATACATCATGAGCAAAAAAAGATTGAGAGATATTTTGACCAATTTCATGATCGATCTTCTATGAAATGACGCTGAGTTAACACCTTAGAGGCTTTTGGGCCCCATTATGGCGCTTTAGCCTGCATGTACACTCAACTACTTCAAGATCACCGGCTCAGGAACACAGTATCCGCACGCCATGTTCTGGCATGGATGTATCAACCGGCTATATGTGCGAGGTGATAAGTTAAGAATTTTCAAAAGGGCTCCAAAGTCAATCCATGTAAATGGTGATTGCACTCCCTTTCTACATTTATCCAGTCTTGTACAAAAGGAACAACCTCTTGTGCCTGTGTTGTTTATCAGTACAGACAATAGTCTTTTACTTGTTTAGCTCTGGAGCGAATCTATCCACGCTTGAAACAAGTGAACTTGGGGCTGTTTCAATTAACAACACTTTTTTTGGGGGTGGATGGGGGCTAGAGACAGGCATGTTTACACTTCGTGTTTCTTTCCGTCTCTTTCCGTCGTCCCCTCTAACAGCCTTTCTACTCTTCTGCGCTAATCTTTTTTCTTCTGCCATTCTCTGTTGTTTACAGTTGGCGGGCTCTTCTCACGGAATCCTCGCACAAATCCTTTCCTGGCAGACGCAAACCAGGTGTAAGTAATTTGGTTCTGACCCAATCAATCTAGTTTCTTTAATCATCCTCTACTTCCCCTAAGGGAGACTTAGCGGTGTAATGCCATGTATAGTGAATGTAAGCTGGTTGCTTGTTTTGTGTCACATCCTTCAAAGATGATGTAAAAGCACACGTATATTCACAGTCTTTTATCCAAATCAGACCAGTGGCAAAGGAAATTACTATAGCATTTTCCACTTAACTCTACCCTTGTAGGTGGGTTCACTACTGCTCAAGTGATCTGTGGAGCGGCACCCAGAGAAATCACTCAGGTACTCCAATTGTAATGTTTTTCGCTTGGTAGAGAAGGACCGGGGTTGAGGTTGAACGTAGCACAGTGCAGCTCATCTGTTCTGGCTAAGTGGTAGAGCCAAGTGATCTATGTCAAAGGTCAGTGTAGAAAAAAAATTCCTTGAAGCTTTGCAATCATTGTTTTCATTTCAACGCCCTGGGTTTACTAGCAAAGTGATGTGTAGTGAAAAGCCAGATCAATACTGGTAGTCCACTACAAAAGCTTTCTCCTCTCAGCCTTCTTTATCCTTCTTGCTTACGACAGAGAAATTTACTTTTCAAGGATCTCGAATTTTGATGGCTGTCATTTCGGATCTCATGCGCAATGGTGGACTTCTTGAAGCTCGGACAATTCTCTTAGCAGGAGACAGGTGAGGCTTTTCATTGTGGAGCAAGTATCCTGCACTGCCTGAGTTCTGAGGCGGAAAGCAAGGAAATATCTCCAGGCCAGACGGTGGAAGTAATCAGATAGGACTGGATATTAATTGGTGATCTGAAATGTTTATCGTGACTGTGCAATGTCATTACTTTACATTGTTGCTTTTGGGCATTCTTCTTGAGGGCATTGACGGCAATCTGTTGCAAACATTTGACATTAGTGGCAAACCTTGGAAATCTTGACGAAGATCCTTCCTCGATCACGTTCTTCCTCGATCACGTTCTTCCTCGATCGCGTTCTTCCTCGATCGCGTTCAATAGTTCTTAAGTCCTGATTTGCAGAAATGTAGAAGGTGCGCAGGCAGTGTGATTGTTTTCAAAATGTCTTCACCTGATGAACCCTTCGTGGTGCCTTCTTCCCCTGCAGTGCCGGTGGCATTGGCGTCATGCTTCACATTGATGAGATAAGAGAGCTCATATCGAGCAATGTAACCGGGCTGAGTCCCAGGCCTGTGGTGCAAGGCATTGTTTCTTCCGCAATCTATGTGTACAGAAAGCACTGCCGACGCAAGCCGATCAATTGTGTGCATCGAATGTTTGTGAAACAGCTGCGTAAAGGGCACAGGTATGACACAAAACACTTTATTGCCAAGGAAGAAACAATTAGAAGCAAGGCGGCAGATTTGTTAAAGGCAGTAATTATGCTAATGAGAGGAGCTGGCCAGGTATAAGCAAGAAGTCTCCGCGTGAATTTGAGAAACTATCGAAGAGCAAATGTACTGCTGAAAGTGAAACCTTTATTGGAAAGTAAAAGTATCAAAAAGGGTCTCAGTTCTCATTGACGATACAATCATGAGGAACCAATTCTCTATGCTCTGGGCCAGGTTTGACAGGAAAAGATAACAACTAGCGGACAAAAAGGGAAAATTAACCGGTCGAAAGGAGCAGCATCTACCTGCACATTTAAAGAATGATTTAAGCGTGCCGTAAATGGCTGAACTCTTTACTTTGAACTCTGCTCGAAGGTACTGGGATGGAAAGGTCGCTCGAGGCTGTCGCCGATCAAGCAAAGACGCACATCTTTGTTATCTAGCTCCGCAAGTTGCTGAAGTGGGAAGTAAGTTTCACACACCACTCGGTGCTTGTAGTCAAAAAAGCATGTTTATGGTGGGCAGATGAAAGATTTGCCTTGGTCTTGGGTACTGATCTCGGGTAGAATTTGCAATCCCTGAAAGGCTGTGAGGTCCAATTGTTGCTTCAAAGCCAAACAACATTCAACACTTTACCAAAAGTTAGAGAGGTCTTTCCCTCTCCACTTTCATCCTGCAGCTGGCAACAACGACAGACCGCAAACGTATCAAACTAAGTAAGGTGAACTGCATGCAAAAACGCTGCTTTATAAGGACCGATTGTTCATACAAGGATGCTTCGCTGCATTCCTTGATACAAGGAATGCCATGGCTGCGCATACAGCCATAGCCAGCCATGATTGCATGGTCACTGTTATACCTTTTCAATTTCCTTCGGCTGTGATACATGGGATTCAAACCATTTGACTGGATAGGAGTCCCTCGCAGAACATGCTACTTCTTTCCATTCAGAAATTGAAACTGCTATTCTTGTGATCAAATCGCGCAGGTCGGTTGACAATCCTCAACTGGAGATACGACTCCTATTTGCTGAAGTCTCTCAACCCGCGACCTTCCCATTTTTCTTCTGTATCGGCCAACCACACCTACCAATTGATCAAGCAAACAACGCTCACACTGCGGAGGCTCTCAAATCTCCCACCGGGTTGGGTACGCTCACCGTTTGATCCAGACCGAGGGCCAAAGAGGTAAACACTTTGCTCAGAATATTGTTCTTGAGGGATTGAAGTTGAGCGCTGCATTAGTCTTCGAAAGGTGATTTTATCGAAGTAAAACCATCTTGAATGATTCATAGCAGTGCCAAGGCAAAGAAAACACTACTTCTGGTGCACTCTGATCTACTCTTCCCACATTGGGTATAATTCCTCAGTTTTTAGGAATGCATGAAGCTTCAAATTGACCTTAAATTTGTCTTATATTTCATTGCAGAATTGTCGTCATGCCATCCTGTACCTTCCATGGTGGTCTGCAGGATGGGTACGTTTCACCACAAGAATGGACAACAGTTATTCAAATGATCGTGTATGGCAGAACTTGAACAAAAAGAAACAGCATTATGAGAATCAGTAGCATCATCAAGGAAGTGCCGTCTTTGATCAATCAGTGAAACCTTAGGCTCGGCCAAAAGATGAATTTTATTGACGGAATCTTCACTTGGTGCGGAGAAAAAGGACAGTTTTCGGTACATTCTCCTGGCCAGAACCTAAACTTTTAAAAGAAAAATTCACTTTTCACCCAGGAGTTGAACAAACAAAAAACCAGCCACTGCCCCAACTTTGCATCTAACCCGGGAGCATGTAGGTCTAGTTTGTAGCTCTACTGACAAACCTCCCGTGGTGCGACTGACTACGGCAAAAAAGTGACCAAGTCTTTTCCCATTCTAGGCGTGCTGTACCAATTTCCGCTGAATGCGAAAGGGGACAATTCAAAATATTTGGAGGACCTTCAATTTCTCCAATATTGACCATGAACAATTGGCCAGGTTGAGTTTTCCATCTTCAGACATTTTCTTGGACCAGTTCGATGCCAGCTCACATCTTCTTACCACCGTGTATGTCTTCCTTTTTACTTCAGAAACGTCTTCAATGTCCAGAGGCATCTTCTCCACTCTAGTCAATGCTCCCTTCCTGAGGTGGTGCAGCGCCTTCTAGGCGTTGACTTGCTGTCACTGCCCCAGCAAATACCATACCGCGTCCCACCCTGTCTGGTTGTCAGTGGAGACCAACGCCAATGCTTGAGATGTGGAATGCGCCGGCGAGAGCTTCAGCAGACATTCTTTAAGGATCGCTGCAAGAACTCAAACCTCAACTCCCTTTGTCGGGGACTTCCACGAAGGTTTCCCAACAGCTTTTACCAAGAAGGCAATGCCAACTGCTAAGTCACAGCAGAGAACTACCTACGTCCACCAGTTACCATACACTTAAGGAGATATGATTACATTTCCTCAGACATTCAATTTAGAATTTTTCGAATTAATCTGCCCTTTACATTAGTGTCGCAACTCGAAATCTACTAAAGCGAAATTTGTCTGAAGAATTTTTTTATAAATAGGTTTGTTTCTCTGATGCGTATAGTGTGTTTTCAATAATTGCTTTCTTCATTACTAATGTCATGGTAATTTAAAATGATTCGCACAACTTCCTGCAGCACCAGAATCATTTCCACCTTACGAAAATAAAAGGTCGATATATTGTCGGTGTACTTCAGCAAATAACCATTCCCTACATCAACCTTCTCCAGTGAAAAAGTGTTCATTGTCTTCCTTCAAATTAAGTCTTCAAGGATGTTGTGAACGTTGTATTCTGACTCGAATCTGCTTAGATCTTGTTCTAATTCGTCGGCATACTTCGCCATCCTCATAGACAGGTCTCCTGGCTTTTCCACAGCGAGATCGTAGAGTGATTTAGCAAGACATGCACCGTTGACTAGCACCAACGCACCTCCCAAAGTGGCGGAAAGGAACCCGTTTCCCACAAGTTGAACACCGAAGCGCGTGGCCGCTTGAGAAGCAAGTTCGTTGCCCAGCGAACCAAGCAGGGTTCCGCCAGCAGCCTGAGGCAAACTTTGCGACGCAAGACCAGGAGCTGAAGCTACTAACAGCGCTCCGATGCTTGCAGCAGAGCGAGCTGGAATCGCCAAGTCTCTCACTTGAACTGCCCGCTCAACGGTTGGCGCCGGTTTGGCCACATCGCCTCCGCGGCGAGATGTCCGCGCGCAATATTCAGCAAACCTGACTGTTTGGTGTTCGAAGGCTTCAGTCGCCCTAGCGCATCGGTCCTCCGCCGCCGAAATCTCCGCCTTGATCCCTTGTTCTTTAACGCGCTCCATGATTGTGGCAGCAGCTGAGGTGGCCGAGCCCCCGATACCTAGAGAGAGGCCGGCGAGAAATATCGGCGCCGATGCACCGAATGAGAAGGCTGTCATTACACCCCCCGCAACCGTCATCCCTGCGCCAGCGACCGCGACGAGGTTCCCTCCGGTGGTGGCGATCCGCTCCCTTCGATGAACAAGTCTCGCCTCTTCCGCCCAATGCCGCAGAACTTGGATGATTGCCTTTTTGGCGTCCACGTACTGCTTCAGGCTGCTACCGAACGCATCGATGGGAGACAGGTCATCCAAGTCTTGAAGCTGTGCAGCAGCGCTTGACGACACGTCGGCGCTGGCTGCGTCCGGTACAAGCAGAAACCCATCCGCATCCTCGTCTCCACTGCTCGCATAACCTCCCGACGAGGGAGCACCAGATATCAATGTATCGTTTCCTCGAAGTACTTCCTCTGGCTGTTGACTCATATCGTTGAAAGAAGCGTCAAGCTCAGCAAGCTTCGGTAGTCAAAGCAATGGTGTCCCGCTTTGACGGAGCTGCTCTTGGCTTGTGGTGCTTCCGTCACTCAGTCTGCACATGTACGGTCACTTTCAGCGTTCCAGGTGACATGAAGCACTTTGGCATTTAGCGGGACGCAACTCTATCCTGCGTCGCGGTCGCGAAACATTTCGCGTGTGCCGACAAAGCGCATAGCGGGCCTGCCGAAGCATTGGTTTTCACCGAGCTGAAACGCTTCGCCATCCTATCAATGATTGCACCTCACGTGGAAACGCTCAATCAACGCTCATCAATCTACACTTCGATAAAGGTCACCGTCGATCACGGCAGGTTTGATTCGACACTGCAATCAACATGATCAAGCAAAGCCACGAGACAACACGATATAGTTAGACGCGCGGGGAGAAAACTTGTACTTGGAGAAGGAAATCGCCATGATGAGCACGTGTCAAAAGAGCGTCCCGGTTTAAATCAAAGGGAGAGCCGATGTCTCTACCTTTCGTAGTTTTGTGGCTGTGGCTGCTTCAAGGGATGGATGTAACTACTGTTCCACTTTTGTTGCCTGAAACGAAAGTCACTGCTCTAATGGTTACCAACCATAAAGAAGCCAGAGGCATTCCTGGCGAAATGTCTTGGAGAATTGCTTGTATGGTGTGACTGGTTTGCTCGGAGAGGTTCACTTCATTGTGTTTTCGTATAAACCAATGATAAACCATGCGAATTGCGACAGTTCCGCCATTTTGACCCCTTTGCTGCCAAGTCATTTGTTCTTCGACGTCTGGCCTACAGGTGCGATGGAAATGTTTTTCTGAAGCATTTGTACCTCACTGTCTGTCTGGTGCGGCCTGTGTTAGAATGCCGGACCAGCCTGGGATGCTTGACTTCGGTCTGACGCTGTTGCGTTGGAGAGAATCCAACTGTCAATTGCAAGAGCAATTTTAAGGAAAAACCGAATGTCGACCTCGAACACAAAGGTGCTAAATGAAATTGGCTAGCCTACACTGGCGTGGAGGAGAAGGAGATACAAGTTGTTGTTACTCTGGAAGCTTCTACAAGGAAAAGGAGCCCATTCGTTGCGGCACTCTATTCCTTTATCTGTTTCCAATCGTGCTTCAAAAATCTTCGCAAATCAACTGTTACTTTTCCTAAGTGTACTGATTCGAAGCATATGTTAAACTCATTTATTCCATCTTCAATTGCTCTTTGGAACTATTTGCCATCTTCAATAACTTCGTGTAAATCTGCTAGTTCATTTCTCAATCGTCTTGACATCCATTACTCGTCTGATA
>JAOWAR010156569.1:0-10815 GCA_028571005.1 Clathrina lutea
AAGTGGAAAATCAATCCCCAAGGGTAACTACCCTTAAATTATTAATAAGATAATAAATAAAAATAAAAATAAAAAGAGAAAAATAAAAAATAAAAAAGTAGAAGTAAATGACTAAAGAAAACTAAAGAAGAAGAACTGCAAAAGAGACAGCAGTAAAGGGACAATCGGTCAGTGGAGGTCATCATCCGTCACGATTAGTTCGGTGAGTAGTTGTTGTCCTGACCTATAAGACCTGACTATCGATGCCTTCGCGTAGGTGTTTGGTGACATATCAAGAGTAACGCGTGACGAGGCTATAGTGATTTCTGAAGAATTGTTTGAACTTGCGACAGAGTAGTCTGTATGTGAATCCCTCTTGGAACAAGGTAGAAATCAGTCGCCTGTGTTGCTTTAGGAAGTTTGAATAGCTTTCACATGCTTTGGCGAAGTGAACCAGTTGACTGACATACACCATAAGTTGCCATGCAGGGAATTTACCACCTAAGCGTGGGTAATTCTGTATTCCAAATGGAAAATTGTCTCTCTTTTTTCATACACTGATGAAGTCAATTGACCATCATTGATCATAACCAGCCGATCCAAATAAGCAACTTTGTTGTGTGTTAGTATGGTGTTTTAGTGTGGGTGGGTGTGTATTTGTTATATTTTGCGTAAATTGTGTCAAAGAATGTTTTACCCCTTTCTCTTTCTCGCTGTATATTTTTCTCTCTGTTTCTCTCTCTCTCTCTCTCTCTCTCTCTCTCTCTCTCCCTTCTCCTCATGTTTAAGTCTGGTTTGCTGTTTTGCTTGCTTCCAGTGTCCTTCATCCCAATCATCCGTGAACTGGTTTCCTTCGGTGTGACAATTTTCAACGTTTGTCTGTCTGCAAGTCTGTCCCTCCTTGTCATCGCCATCGGCTGGTTGCGTTACCGACCTGCACTGTCACTAACGTTGCTTGCAATCGGAGCGCTGCCGTACCTCATTGCCAAGATGTCGAAAAAACAGAAGAATATTGACGAACATGAGAAAAGATCGTGACTATATGGAGTTTGAATCACATTTTTTGTCGAAATTGTTTACGTCCTTGTCATAGTCATCCTGCTTGATGAGGACTGTGTCCTGATAATGCAAACGCACACAAGTTTTGTTTTCTTTTGTCATGAACAGAAAGACAAGCTCCAGACATTAATCCTGTGTTCAGTGAACAGTTGAAGTAGATTACATTGCATGATATCCTAGGAGTGCGTTCCTGGTTGTTTTGACTTCCGTCATGCAAAGAGCAGTTGCTGAGGTTGGCACCTTGGCAATGTTTTTTTTTTTCTTTTATCGATTGAATTGAATTGCCAACAATTTTGTGTTATTTGGTATAGTCTATTTCTCTCTCTCTCTCTTTCTCTCTCTCTCTCTCTCTCTCTCTCTCTCTCTCTCTCTCTCTCTCTCTCTCTTGCTCTGTCTCTTTCTTTTTGTATAATGAGCTACTCATCTATCAAAGAGTAAACTGTGATCACAGGCCAAGGGACGTTCTTGTGCAGTTTCTAAGCTATGCTGGGAAAGAAGCTAGTACACCTTCTAGTTTAGCAGTGGGTATGCAATTTTCTTTAGTTACTGAGGGTTAGGGATCACAACTTGACTTTCCACGCCATTGTTGTGCAGCCTATACCCTATGGCTCCTTGGATAGCAAGGGGCAAGCACGCAAGAAATTTGTGACATCGTGGACAAATCTGTCAATCTATATGCAATGGTCTGTTTTCATGATTGGGGAGCTGATGTCACTTGAATCGCTGATTTTTCATGTAGACTTTATGTTTGAGTTACTGGATATGTTTCTATTCTCCCTTGATTGTGAAACTTCAAGGGGTACTTTTGTTCAGAAAAAAGTCATTGTAAAATTTTTTGTAGACTGTCCTGAATTGGACTGCTGCAATGATGGCTATCCTTGTCAACACCGTTTGACTCTACATCTATTTATGCCCGACCTAAAATATGTTGTTGTCCATTAACCAGAAGCAAGCTCATGTGAATACCCTGAACATGTATAGCCTTCTGTGTCTGTTGATGTGATTGTAGACATATGAATAGCATGTGTGCAAGACCAATAAATCATGATCATGAACACACAATTTTCAATGCCATGTGATTTCAACAATGCAGTTGACCAGATATGGCTAGTGAAGGTGAGCTTTATACTCTGATGCGGAGAATCGCATGACCGAAATGAAATCTCTGTCAATTCCTGCAAACTAATGAGATAGAGAGAGGGAGAGAAAGAAAAACATAATAATTTAGGGTGTGGGTGTGGTGCTTCTGCTTGCAGGATTGCCTTCAAATTTTCAGCAATAGCAGGCCTTTGTGTGTGCATGTTTCGATTTCAGACGGTATCACACGATCAAGATGAACACTGAATTCTATTCAAAAACGTACACTAATGTAATGCTTTGTCTTTGGGCCAGGCAGTTGTGAATCTCATTCATCAGCCTGTTGCGCACAGGCAGCACCCCAGGAGACTGCGCTAATCTGAATCTCTTGAGGGATGTTGATAACAAATAAGGAGAAAAAGAATAATATATACTCCTCTCTCAAGTCAGAGTGTGATCATTAGAAGAGCTGTCTTGCATAAATCAGTTGTTCATCGCTTGTCATTTCTGCATACAAAAAATTGCATTGATTTTAAATTAACTCACATATTGTACAAGAAAATGATTGTACGGAGTGAACTTCTATGGTGGACTTCTGATTTCTTGGGTCGTCGCAGAGGATCCGGACTGTTTGGATGTGCCGGCGTAATCTACATAGTTGGTCAGTCTGTATGACGGAGACCAATAGACCATCATGTTCACAAACGATGTACCTAAAGACCATTTTCGTCTATGTACACTCTGTGTGTCAACTGATGTATCTATGCAGTCATGTGTGAAGAACATAGCATTTGAGGGATATGAATTTGATGAGGCCTCTTCCGCCATATATATCTTCAGACACGACGGCAAAGGCACGTGACACTCAGCACGTGGACCAAAGTACAAAAGTGGTGAAGTTTGGTTAGTGCCAAAGTCCCACAAAGCTCTCTACCCCCATCTCTTCTGTTCCGGTCTTGTAACAGCCAGATGAGTGTGCACAAGTAAGTCTACACACCTACACAGTAAGCAATGCAAAGTCAAGCGATGTCGGGTACCTTTCACCAGCATTTGCCCACTTCTTTCTGAAGGGAAACCTAGCCATGTATGCTAATTCAGCTGTTGGCTGTGCTGACGCACAAACCCAAACAGGGGTACAAGCTTGGGAATACTTTCATGCGCACACAATGAAAAGCCATGCTCTTCATTGAAAATAGGGGTATTTTTGTACCATCTGACAAAATAAATACAGACCACTCACGTTGAAGGTCGAACAAAACCACAAAAGAATTTTCCTGAGAAGCGCTTTAGAAAGTTGAAAGAAGAAAACGCAAGGTACACTCAACAGAAGGTGCGTCAATGTCCCTTTTTAAGCACAAGGACAAAGAGAGGCATTGTCACAAGAGAAATAGTTGTGGTGAGAATCTGATCTTGGTGCTCAAACTTTGACTCTGTTGATCAAACATCACTCTCTGGAGCGACTTCCCCCAACGGATTTTCTACCAGCTTCAGTTTGTGATCATTGGCCGATGATTTCCGAGGCACATGCCGGCGACTCTTGTCACTTGCGTGTGAAATACCACTCAGCATGGACATACCATCTGAGCCCTCCTCTTCCGCAGACACTGGATGGTCAGAGTGGTCGCTGTCCTGGTAAGTAGAGATGGCGAAACCTAGCGGAAGAGATGCTGTCCGAGGGATGGAGGTGGCTGTGTCATCGCGAGAGTCAAGGCTCCGTGACAATGGCTTCCGTTTGTGGCTGATGCCTGCATTTACTGCTGTCATTGGCAGTGACGTGGTCGATGCAGACTCTTTCAATCCTCCCGGCTTGAAGGTCGATGTGGTCAATCCCTTACGGTCGGAATGCTCTGCACGAGGCGCCAGCTGCTTTGGCGAAGAGTGCTGGGTACTAGAGCTCATGGAAAGAGGCACCTTCTCCGTAGAGACCTTCCTTCTTGGCTCGGTCAGCTCATTGTATGTGGATGACTGGCAGGAAGAGCGGTGGTGTGGACTCACATCACGCCTCTTTTTGGAGAGCTGTGTGATGACAACAGACTTGGTCACCTGCACGGCAGACAGTGTCTCGATGCGCTTCCACCGTTCATTTCTCTCCTTGCACTCGCTGAGGACGTCCCGGAAAGTGCTCCTGTGATGAGAACAATCATGAAAATGAAAAATGGACAGCTGCGACAGCTTTGCAAAGACACAAAGCTTCCAAGATGACAGGGTCTGTAATATTGGCCTGGCATGCATACAATGCAGATCCTTGAGCAAAGGGAAATTGGAGTCAATTAGAACAAGAGCCATACTTTGCCTCGATGATGCTCTTATCCAGGTCAGCAAGAGACCGCCCACCACTTAATCGGATGCTGCTCGGAATGAGTGTGGAGCGCTTGATCCTCTTGTCAATTTTCTGGTACTGAAACACAAAACAGTTACACTATAGAAGTGAGGAAACATAGCCCTGGTCTATAACCAAAGATGGCATTGTACACCATAATGTATTGATAATAAAAATGCGCCCTTAACAGTCCCTATACCTGAACTGGGAATTTAAGGTCCTTTCTCAAGCATGTAATGTCTTGAAAATGAAACCTCGTCCTTCAAGAGTACCTGAATCCAGAACTTAGCATTCTTTCCTCAAGTATGCACCCCGCAAGCTCGGCCGTGTGCCATTCTGACAGTGCCCATAAAGGCATGTACAGGAAGCGATGACAGCATAACTCCCTTTTATTTGTCTCCACCTTCGAATGGAAGCTTAAGCTTCATACTCCATACTCACTGCTTCCTCGCTCTCTTGGAGTCGCTTTTTGGCAGCTGCAAGGTGGCGGTCATGGAAGGCCAGCTCTCGCTGGTACGTTTCATGAAGGAGGCGAGCCAGTTCATACGGCATATGATACGCTTTAGTGTGCTGCGCCAGTTCTTGTTCTGCACGTGCCAGCCGCGCACGAAGCTGCCGAGATAAAGGAGAGAGAGATCAAGGTCGTGGGGAACAGAGAGGCAGACGAAGGCAAATCAGCAGGCTGCGAGAACAACAGTGGCAGATGGACAAGACTGCCTGGTAGGGGGAGTTGAGACAACAGGACGGAAGATACTGCCGGTACGCAATACATGAAGGCCGCAGTTTTGTCCTTCCATATTCTTACCGCCTGTAATTCCAGTTCCAAAGCAGTTTGGGAAGCCGAGTCCATTCTATCCTCCTGAGCAGGGAGCACACAGAGTTCAGTCTTACACTTGTGACCACTTCAGAGAAATCAGCTTGGATTAAGGGTAAATCAGTGAAGGTACAGTAAAAATTGGATAGAACGTACCCGACTTAGTACGAACACGCAGATAATATGCACTTGACGTCAATGACAGATGTCATTGAGTCCCGCATGTACTTGTGAGTACTTTTCGTTCAGCTAAGACGTACTCAAATAAGCCGTACAAACGTATAACCGAGCAGCAAATTCTTCAGATAAGACATACATGTACCATCCACATAATGTGTACAGGGATTCAAATAGTTCTCCCAAAGATGGAGCGGTCGGGCAATTTGCACCTTTTGACGATTCTGCGGCTGACTCAGCTGGGTGTGAATTGTCAAATACAAACAACTCAGCCGAGCTTAACGACTCAGGTTGGGGAATTCAATCCTCTGCTTTTATTTTTTGGCACTTTTTCATTATTTTTTCATCAAGCGGCACTTTTAGGCCGTCTTCCAAGTACGTCCATCAGTTCGAGAGCCTTCATCACACGACAAACTAAAAGGCGGAATAAAGGGAGGATTTTGGTCCACGACGATGTAACTCGATACTAGGCACCCACCGCTGCAAACGAAGGTTGTGTACGGTGCATATCTGAAAACCAAAATAACTCAATCGTCGAAGACTTGCGACAGCAAGTGCCCAACATCATTTCTGACGACTCGCGACTCACCAACAACTCACACCTGAGTGGTTAGCCGTTGACTCGTTGACAAGATGCCCAACCTCTCCAATGCCAACCAAACCTAGCCTTTCCCTGTGTCCCCCAAGGTCCACGTCGTAATTTCCATGTCTTGGACAGATTAGCGGAAATTTGTACATTCACTCACTTCATCGATCCGACCGTCCCGGATCAGGCAGCGACATTACCACCTCGAGCGAAGACCCCAGGAGGAGCTGCAATAGTGACACAAGTCATTGGCAACAGTCTTTTTGATGCATGCTTCACGAGCGAGGGAAATTCATTTCCCAATTACACTGTCATAGAAAACTCGGTTGCAACGACAGGGAACTCAACAGGCAACGAGATCGCTGCTCTCATCAAATATCAGGCAGCCCTTAACGCGGAGGACTTGGAAGAAGATAACGAGCCGACTTCGGGCGATGGCGAGGACGTTCCGGTTATATTTGCCCAAGTGTCAGGGAATATCAATCTGCGCTGGAAGACCAAATGTTTCTTCGTGAAATGCAGAGTCTCCGGACGGTCTTAACGCTGTAGATTTGTTAGCAGACATTCTCTGCAAAGATGTACGCAGCAAGAAATCTATCATAACAGATTTTTTCAAGAGATGAATTAATTGCCGCTCTTTTTAGTTTGTGTTGTGCTTGGTTGGGTGTGGAAGGGGACACTTCCTGTCAATTGACGGGATTGTCATTTTGGTTAGTACGTACTTTTTTTTAAAATTTCCTGAGGGGTTATGACTTATCCGAGTTCACTGCAGTAGTATGCCAACAACAGAGATTTAAACTGCCAGCACTGCATACTACGCACCAACATGCTGTGGTTAAGCTGCCCCTTGTTACGCATCACACATTTACAAAGCGATGATTTTCTGAACTAACCTACAGCAAAGCAGCCATGAAAACACTTCACTGAAAGCCTCTCACAAGTGAATATGTAATTTCTGCCCATCAATGCCAACGAGTACACGAAAACTTCAATCAGGAAAAGTCTACAGTCTGTTTACATACAGTTGGATTTCCTGTGCTTTGGCCGTCTGTCTCCGAATTCGTGTCTTGCATTGTTGTGGAGAGAAGCAACCTGTATCAAACGAAAACAACAAACAGGTACCCTTCCTTCGTGTGCGAGAGATAGTTGACAACTTCGTGAAAAGTCTCTCGCTTGAGATCTCCAGGGACAGCATTACAGCCCCCTCTCCATTCAATTCTTCTCCACAGAAAATTCCATCACAAGCGCCCACAGACTTCAAAGATTTAAACACCTCTTGCGGTATGACTTCCCAGTTGTCTTATCCCCGTATCACAACTTGTATGAAAATTGCTATGGGTATCAACTCCTCCGCATGATTTGGTGTTCCTTGCACTTCATCGCAGCTTATATCTTACATCCTCCCCCTATATAGGAGTTCACTTCTCATGAATTGTTATCTCACTGTTGCCCCATCATTGCCTTCATGGCTCTGGCTTCCTCTAGCTGCTTGTGGGACTCGTCCAATTGCTTCTTCATAAGCATGCGCTGACGGCCTGATCTCACAGCGTAGGAGCCGACTCCGATGGCAATGGTGGTCACCACACATAAGCTGAGTGTCATCCAGAAGCTGGATGGAGCTGTGTGAGAAAAAGACAAGCAGGATCAGGACAGGCCGCAGACTGCATGACTTGGTTTTGACACAAACCGATGCACTGTACCTGGTGGTAAGCCGAAGAGGACAACATCCAGCGCTCTCAGCTTAATCTTCTTGCGGTGAACACGAGACGAAATCCCAAGATCCACCAGAATTTTATTATAGTTCAAAGCTAGTCTGAAAGAAAAAAAAAAGAAGACCATGGCATCACAAACCGAGCCTCAAAGAAAGGGACAGTGATTGTGAGAGATAAGCTACACAGGGTCTCCAGCTGTGAAGAGTCTGGATCAGGGGGAAGGCATAGTTGAAATGCCACTAAATAATCCCTCCATCACCCGGTTTGACTCACCATTATCTTGTCTCGTTTGCAAGAACTGAGGCATTCAGAGATACTCCACTTTAGGTGGTTTGTTCGTGTCTGAAAGATTAAACCAAATGTCTTCTGCAGCCCATTGAAAAACCCTGTCAAAACTGTTCTCTGTTTATCCAGAGAGCAGGCCATGGGCTGCCCAATTCTGGAATTCAGATCTGGCCACGGGTTTTAAGGACCGTTGAAAGGTCGGAGGCCAGTTCACCTACTTTTGACACACACACACACACACACAAAAACACAAGCACACACAAACAAACAAACACATACATACACACCAGTTACTCATGGCCAGTAACGCAATGACACGCACACAACGAGCACCGATCTATTTTTACAAAAAAAATTGCCGTCACAATATTCACCCATAGATCACTTTGACTGGAGAAACTTTCCTTTCCCTTTCCACATCCGAACGAGGGCTTGAAAAATTCAGCCAGCACGCTCAACAGCATCCAAAAAAGATTACCTGATCATTCCCATAGAGCGTTGGTGCTAGACTGAAACAGCCAGATCCGAAACTGAAAGCAGTTTTCGGGTGGAAAAACAAATGAAACATGCATTGGGCCCTGTAAAATCTTGCCTCCAAATGCCGAAAGAAGCATTTTCCAAGGCATGATACACAGGCTGCTGTCAAAGAATTCAACTTGCCAGCATGCCAAGCACTTTCTTCGATCCGGGCAAGTTTTCGTCGAAAGAACTTGCCAGGACAAGGCAGGCGGAGCAGCGTCCTAAAAAACCACTATTTTCTCTTCCTTATGCTCTTTTCCTTTTCTTCTTCCGTTTTTTTTCCATCTGGCATCATTTCAGTTCACTGTGACTGATGGGACCAGCCGATCGAAATTGGAACATGCATCGTTGTTCTACAGTTCATATCTTTGTACATGGTGCATGTGCGGCGCACTCTATACGTACACAATCGTGCGTGATCAGCCGTAACCGTCCAGCCGCGCATATCGAAGGCAGGTCCTGACAGTACCGGTGAAACTCTTGTCCCCAGATCGAAAACGACCGAAATTTTTGGCCATGGGATTTTTTTCATGTATGGGGATGACAGTGCCTCAGTAGTTGAAACAGACCATCTACTGCTGACGCACTTTTTTTTCACTTTGCAAATGTTCACTACACTGACTTGCACTTCACCTTTGTCACTAGTCTGACAATATTTTAAGGGTGGGTACCTCCCCCCCCTCCCCCCTCATTGTAGAGCAGCAGTTATTTACTCTACAGACTCCCAGCTGTGTTTTCATGTTAGGACTGACATGAAGATCATGAAATTTGTTTTAAAGAGCGGGGTAACTCTTTGGAAGGCGAAGTTATCAATGAGATAAAGACATTTCACTCAAACATTCAAGAGGCAACATGCTTTTGTTTTCCTATCCAAGTCCGCCAAACTTGGCCTGCTACTTACTTTCATGAGAAATTTATTGACAGAACTACGGATGTGGTCCATATTCTCTTAGGGTCCTTAAAAAACAAGAGATTTTCCCATTTCCTTTGTTTAAAGTGTTTTCCTGTGCTTTAGCAGCTAGAGAGGGTAAAATGGTGAACAGGTATCAACTATTTCTAGTTACATATTTAAGCTCATCTACCTGGCCAGCCTTGTGCCAGGTTTCGCCTCGATGTGTTTCAAGATGACTTCAAACGAGCTCTAGAAAGTCTGGATACCCACTTTCCAAGAAAATATCATTTGAAATTCCCATCAATGTATCCCCGCGGCTGCACCTTGTGCATTACATCATCGCTAGAGTAGGTGAGCCACGATACCAAATGCCGTTCTTCATGTCACTCTGCCCAGAAAATGGCAACGTTCAGTAACACCAAACGTACGTGAAGCATACTGTGGCATGCAGCGGGGTCATGCGTGCTGCTCTGACGGCAAGCTACACCGCAGTTCGATACGTGTCATGCCAGAAGCCGAATCAAGCCAATTTCAAGTTGCCTAGCGCTGGCTTGGCAGGTATTTTGACTTGTTTGCCGCAGAAAAAAAGTGTTGCAGTTTCAATCATAGATGGCAAACTCAAGACATTGTGCGATGGAGATGTTCAAGCAAAAACTACGCAGATTTGGGTAGGTGCTTGCAAACAGTAGCATCGCAAGAATGCAAAAAGGGTAGCTGGGAAAATTTCTTATTTGCCTTCACCAAACATGCCATCCTCGTTGGGAATATTAATGCCCTGGAATGAAAGATGTACGCTTTGCACGGGAGCTTGCAAAATTCTCCCCACTATTGGGACTCGCTTCCATCACACCAAGCCAAGTGCACCAAATCACCACTTGCAGCCAGGCACACGTGCAACGGCAGGATATCCGTTGATCAACTTTTGCTGTCTTGAGCTCACACGTTGACTTCCATTCTGTACATGGTGACCTCGTACCCGTGCACTCCCACTGGCAGGAGTTGGCTAAAAAATATCATTAGGGGAAAGTCCCTAATGTATTGAAGGTGGCAGAAATGGGAGAGTTTTCCTCTTTCTGCACAGTTTTCAGCTTTAGCTTTCTTCTGGGGGGAGCCTGAGGATGTCTGGGAGCTTTTCCAACTCAAATCCTACTTTCGTCCACCAAAGCCAAAACGAAGGGGGTACCCACCCTTAAGGTAGTTCATCCCGAAGTCGCCATTTTGTTTCATCTGTCCAAAGCGCGCACGTGCGCGGACGCTGGCGCGAGCATGTAAACTGTAGTTGCACATGTGGCAGGCTGTATGCCGCTACATGCAGCTTGCTCTCAGTTCCGATCGGGCAGCTGGCCAGCTGTACGACCGCTCGACCGCCAGACAAATTGAAGCTCCTTTATCTGA
>JAOWAR010156580.1:0-10814 GCA_028571005.1 Clathrina lutea
GTTCGGTCTTATAACTGTGTCCCAGTCTTTTGCGCTCCTAGTTTACAACTGATGAAGTCAGAGGCATATCTGACGAAGCCTCTTGTTCAATCTGTGTCTTATGACTGTTGAGCTGGGAACTTTCTTCTGAATTATTGCGTATATCGTTCGATATATTCGGCCAGAACTCCACCTGGCGAGCCCGACTAAGCATACGCTGCTGGCCCTTATGTGACGCATGGAGACAATCGAGGATTTCTTTCTGCATAGATTTAGGAAAAAACCGTGCGGCATCCAAGAAACACCACGCCATCTTCTAATGACAGGTCATATCAATGGTCCCAATAAGGACGGACGTACAGCCAGGTCAAATAGATCCTTCCGGTCGGTGAAGTCTTGGCGAATAGCATTGGTCAGAGCTACATACTCTGCATCTTTCCCACCAACTGATTTGACTCTTGCTACACATCGGTCAGCAACAATCTCATTCCCTGACTCCCCGTCTGAGATTGCCATAGCACGCATGGCCGAACAGCTGTGTTCTGCGCCTTCTTCCTCACCGAGATCCTCAGGCTCTGGCTCGTTGACTGGATGTCGCGAAAAGCAATCCACCACGGTGTGTGATGTACCCGCTCTCCAACTGACAACTAAGCGGTAGGGTGAAAGCTTCTCCTTCGATCTGACTATTCGAGGGGACGAAACGAGTCCAAGGTTTTGGAATTAAGAATAGGTTTAAGCGGTCGATGATTCACGATCAACTCCGAACCTGCCAGAAACAGATGTGCTTTCCTTGTTGCCCATGTGACTGCCAAGAATTCAATTTCGGTAGCCAAGTACCTTGATTCAGACGGAGTGACTTGTCTTGAGCCACACTGCAACAATCTCCATTGCCCATCATGCTGCTGTTGCCAAAGGGCCATACCAAAGCCCTTGCTTTGGGAAGCGTCAGTCTCCAACCGCATTGGACTCTTGTCAACGTAGTGTGCGGACAGGCGTAGATTTGTTAGCTCCTTCAGTACGCCCTCAAAAGTTTTCTGGTGTGGGTATTTCCACACGAATGCTGTGCTCAGTGGCAGCAATGAATGGAGCGGGGCAAGTAATTCTGTCAGGCGGGGAGTGAAGGCTTCGAATTGTTGGGCGAGACCACAGAAAGATCGAATGTCTAATTTTCTGATTGGGGGTGGGGAACTTCTACGAACTCCCGTTTCGTTTTGCTCAGGGTTATGCCATTTGTCCGACAGCGCTCCAAAACATTCCGCAGTCTTTTGCAGTGTGTGTCGAATTTAGCATCAAAATTAAGGACGTCCTCCACGACCTTCACCACGTTGGAGAGACCAACCAGAGCTTCGTCACCTCGCCGGCTGTGTTCGTCTCCTGCAGAGATAAGTCCCGTTGAGTTCCTCCGGAATCGGTAAGCACCTCAAGGCGTCATGAACGTACTGAGTCTGGAACTCTCCTCATCCAGAGCTACTTGCCAGTAACCGTGGCATGAATCTGGCGTCATGAAGAATTTCATGTCCCTGGGAATGCTTGCCACGACTTCTCTGGGTACAAGCGTCAGGTATGCCGGGCGTTAAACATATTTGTGCAGGCCGGTCAAATCGACCGTGATCCTGGGTTCATTAGATCCCCTTTTGGGCACGACGACCATTGGGCGGACCCATGTGTAGGGTTCTCCAACTGGGACCTTCTCAATAATGCTGTCTCCCACCATCACGGTGATTTGGGCTTGGACGGCGTCTCGCCACCGTAATGGGACTGACCACGCTTTCAGCCTCCTGCAGGGCACTGCATTTCCTTCCAGCTCTATGTGCATGGGATCACCGGCCATTGCTCAGAACGATATGGAAGACTTCAGCATAGTCCCTGTAGATGTGTTCTTCGATGTGTCTGTTGGGGTCGGGATATTTGCACAGTGGATACAGACATCTAGAAAAGCAATGCAGGAGAAGTATGGGATCTCGACAGGATCGTGGCAGGTCACTGACAAAGACACGGCGGATCATGTCAACAGGAGTGCCTGCGTCATCTGAAGCTTCCTCAGCGTGCCTAGGCACCGGTTCACTGGGTTGCGCCACAGTGGAAGTTGCAGGTGGGAGTAGCTCTTGCATGGTTGCTCCACATGTGTAATTGATGTGCTCCAACACTTTCAGCAGTTCTACAATGTCGTTGGGTTTCAACTTCCATGCTGAATACAGAACACGTGGTCGTTTGCAGTCACTGCATATGATCAGCTCCACCACGTTGTGAGCGGTCTGAGCTGAAGGCGAGAATGGCATGCCATGTGAGCTGCTGGCTTTGCTGTGGAGAGAAGGGCAATAGACCTCAGTCGTGGAGGTCCCATAGACCACGTCAAACGGCCTGTAGTGTTCCTTGTTTGTCTCTGGATCAGGGTCGGGCAAGAAGCGCAGATCCTGAAAGACATTGCGGGTGGTACTAGTCGAGGGCCGGTCACGGGGTCAATCTCCACGACAAATGTCAGAAAAAAGTGGCAACCCAAAAGCCGAAATCACCTCGCTCACAGTCATTGACAACGTACACGTTTGCTCAGGGCCATTGCCTGACTGTAGTTTGATCGACCTAGGACGGTCTCACAAATTCTCCGGGAGGGCAGGGCACAGTTCCGCCA
This sequence comes from Clathrina lutea, assembly GCA_028571005.1. Lineage (NCBI taxonomy): Eukaryota > Metazoa > Porifera > Calcarea > Clathrinida > Clathrinidae > Clathrina > Clathrina lutea. The sequence continues at coordinate 2,609 of JAOWAR010156580.1, forward strand.
GCGCCAGGTGGCCACACCATCTGCAAACGCTCCACCCCTGCGGCTGCGTGCCGACTTCGGCGACCCTGACCGATACGAGCTGTCATTCGGCACAGGCTGCTTGAGCGTATAGACAGGCAACTTTGCTTGACAGTACAGCCCGCGGGCGATCACGAACATCACTGTTTCGAGTCGTCGGGGCCAGACCGACCGTGACACGGCAGCAATCAGAACAAAAGGTCGAGGAGGCATGGTCGGAGCTCATGACATCTTAGCCCTTACCCTTCACAGGCTTCAGAGGACTGGAGTAACTGGAGCTGGCAGAGACAACGAAGCAACTGGAAGCACCCACTGTTGTTCTTTGTCCATACCACGCAAGTACTACATGTATGTGGGTGGAACAACATGAACTCGAAGGCGTCATGGTCACCAAGATGGACAGGATGTTATGACGATGTCGTCGGTGTTATGCATGAATTAATGGCTGTCTTCATGCACTCTACCTCGCGTGGTGCGTGTAAGCAACGTACATGTATTAAAGGTCTACGTTGTAATTTTAAATAGATCGACAATGGAGCAAAACTTAATAAAAAAAAACTTGGTCAGTCCGCAGGGTAAACTTGTTGTGCGCGCATTAGAACCAACCTATTTTATTACTATGGCCTAGTGTTTTTTTCTCTTCAGACGAGAACTTCCATCTTGTAATTTCAAACTTTCTGACCGTTTCTTTTTCCATCATTGACAGTTTGGTTCCACACCACTTCATCGGGCGGCAGAGAATGGTCATGAAAAGGTCTGTGCATTGCTGATTCATAACGGAGGAAATGTGCATGCTACCACGAAAGTAAGTAAAATTTCTCATACTTCTGGTACATGTATTTCTGAGGCGACAGATAAGCTCAAATTGTAAAATCCAGGAAAGGTTTGAACGATATTGTCTTTCTCCCTGTGAATTAGTAAAGCCGGTATTGTACTGAGCTATTATGAAATTTTCAGATGTCATAGGTAATCATTGAAGTTTGTCAAACCTCTGATCAGGGCTGAGATTAATGCTTACCGCAGAATGAGCTTCTCTCCATTTGGACGTCTGAAGGATGAAGGGTGAAGAATTTTTAAGTACAAAACGTTTTGTCTTTTTCTTTTGATAGCTGTCAGTGGTCAGAGAAAAGCTGTGATAATGTTGATTTTGATTCATGTTTTCACGTCCGCTGTGAAGTAATGCTGAAAATCAGCTGTGATTTTCTCGGGACATGCAAGATTAAGCCTGATCTATTTATGAGACTCGCGCAGTGGAATTGTTAGTTTGTCAAACGCTACGAGATGATTGATGACGTCGATTTGAAATGAAAGGTCCGACCTTGTAGTCCATTTGTTTATACACAGGTGAATATCGTGCTTGACTATGTCTAGAGCATAGATAAATTTGGACGGGATATTGAAAATCTCACAGTGGAGTTTTCACTATTTGAAGCGTTATGCAAGACCAGTGATGGCGTTGATGTCTGGCCTTGTATCCTATTTGTTTGTGTTCAGGTGGGTAATATAAGTTTTGACAAGTTTGAACTTGTAGATCTTTTTCTAAACGACAATCATTTCTGCCTTGCAAACTTCTGATTTTGACTTATTCCATCATTGACAGGATGGTGACACACCACTTCATCTGGCTGCTTGGAAAGGTCAAGAAGATGTCTGTTCATTGCTGATTGATCACGGAGGAAATGTGGATGCTACCAGGGAAGTAAGTGAAATTTCTTATGGGTCTGGTATTTCTGAGGCGGTGTGTATTGTGAAGATGTAAATTCCTTGATTTGTTTGAAGGATATTCTTTCTGCCTGCAAATTTGTAAAGTCAGTATTGCAGTGGGCTGTCAAGCAATCTGGAGGTGTCAGGCCAGGCATCTTTGTCATCTGATCAGCGCTCAGAGTATTGCATACTGAAGAGTGAGCTCCTTTCCATTTGAAAAGGGAGGATATTTTCTCTGTAATGAACAGGGATGACGGAATGGAAATTTTATTCTTTTAACTTTGTTATAAACCTATTCAAATTTTTTCTAAAAACTTCTTTTTGCTCTCCTGTTTGACCAAGCCTTTCTTTTCTTCACCTGGGAATGCTTTTGGCATGTCCTGTAGTAATATTCACATGCTCTGTTGTCACCTCCCAGCGCTTCCTCTTCCCCCATGTCCTCTGGTAAATTTCACACCCTTTGTTGTCACCTTCTAGCGCCTCCTCTTCATGTGCATACCTTCCTTTCCCTGTTGCGGTATAAATTCCCTGCAATTTGTTTTTGTCGAACTTAAAAGCCCTAGTAGCGAAACGTTTTCGAACTTAGTTGTCTTGGCTGCACTGATCTCCTTTCCATTTGGATACTAGAAAGATGGATGGTGAAGAAAACTACAATTGATTTGACTCTTGTCCTTTGAAGGCTGTTTTCAGTTGTCAGAGAAAATGTAACACAATTGAGCTTAATGTTCATGTTTCCATATGTCTGCTTTGGTTGATGGACCTTGTAGTTGTTCTTTTTTAACTAAAGGCGACCATTTCTATTTCCAACTCTCCCATAATTTCTTCTTCAATTTTTGACAGGATGGGAACACACCTCTTCATTGGGCAGCATTCGATGGGCATGAAGAGGTCTGTGCCTTGCTGCTTCGTCTCGGAGGAAATGTACATGCTACCGACAAAGTAAATACAAATTTCTGATGCTTCTGGCCATGGCATCCCTGAGGCAGCCCATGTTGTTAAAATGTAAAATTCTGGAAGGGTTTGAAGGTCTTTCTCCCCGGAGCTTGGTTAAGGCAGTATGGCACCGAGCTGTAAAGGAACTTGGTCTTTGTCTAGCCATATAGTACTGTCGTCTGAGCATTTCACTGAATATTGCACACTGCAGGATGAGATTGTCTCCATTTGTATGCCTGAAAGAAGAATGATGAAATTGCTGACAATGTCTTGTTACGTGGCCTTAGAAGACTGTCTTCAATTGTGGAGTGAAAACGGAAAAAACTGCACTGGATGTGTTTCCACATCCGTTTAGGATAATGTTGAATATCCTGCTTGAGAGTGCCCAGACTTCTAAGATGAAGGGTGACTGGAGATTGAAAATCACACAGTGTAGGGTTCAGTGTTTGAAACGCAATGAGAGATGAGTGATGACGTCAATGTCTGGCCGTGTAATGGATTTGCTTTTATTCGGGTCTTAAAATTAAGTTTAGACAAAATCTAGGTTATAGTAATTTTTTCTCTACAGGATGAGCACTTCTACTTTGTAATTTCAATCTTTCTGACCGTTTCTTTTTCCATCATGGACAGTTGGGTTCCACACCTCTTCATCGGGCGGCAGAGAATGGTCATGAAGAGGTCTGTGCATTGCTGATTCGTAACGGAGGAAATGTGCATGCTACCACGAAAGTAAGTCAAGTTACTCATACTTCTGGTGCAAGTATTTCTGAGGTGGCAGATAAGATCAAATTGTAAAAGTCTGGAAAGGTTTTAAGGATATTGTCTTTCTCCCTGTGAATTGGTAAAGCCGGTATTGTACTGAGCTATTATAAGATTGTAAATGTCACAGGTAGCATTGAAGTTTGTCAAATCATATTGTGTAGTCATCTGATCAGTACTCAGATGATTTGCATACCGCAGAAGGAGCTTCACTCTATTTGAATGTCCGAAAATGGATGAAGAAATAGATCCTGTGCTGTCTTGTTGCTTGGCCTGCGATAACTGGAGGCAATAAATCATCTTTGTCTTTCTATTGCAAAAGTGGAATGATTGCTCACGCTGCCTGTCTACCGGCTCTCTTTGACTGAAAACACCACCAGACGCTTAGCACAACCACATGTGACTCTGGGGTGAGAAGTCTGAGCATGCAGAACAGGTAGGAATGACCATGGTATATGGTTGGTGCGCTGAAGGTTCGCTAAAATAAGCAATCCCCACAGCACGTCAGATCATGAGCTGTTGCACTGTTTCGAGCGGGGCGAAAAAGAAAACGGTTCGATCGCGTGGTGGTGGATTGACTATGCATGCACTTGTGACCGAGCCGTTGCTTCGCTGTAAACCAATGTGATAAAAAAATTAGGTTCTCCCTGACCCACATAGTTTTGACCGGTGGCCACCACCCCCGATGTATGCGAGGGGGTGATCGGCTGAGTCGCAGTGCTCTATAAAAGTTTTATCCTTGTTACCTTTGAGTTTTGTAAATCATTGTCTCCGAAAGAGGCTTCAGATTGGCGCTTCTATCCAATCAATGTTCTATGCAACGGATGGACTTACAGTAAAACGGGTTGCTTTGGTAATCATCACAGCATACAATGAAAATAAGACCATGTAGTTATTTCTAAAACTCTTTTCTTCCGCCTACCTAGCTGAAGCCCTGCAAGTCAGTAGATCTATGTTCTGTGCAATGCTTAACAGCAAGGCGAGACTGCCCTTCATTATGCAGCAAGGCGTGGAAGAAAGAAGACTTGTGAAAGGCTCATCTGCCTAGGTGCAGATGTGACAGCTGGTGACAAAGTAAGGAAGCCATTGACCCTTTCAATAACACACTTTTGGTATGTGACATAAAGTGTAAATTTTCATGCTGCACAGCTGGAAAGTCATAGACAATTTGTGTGGACAAGTTGACATATTCTGAAAGTATTTTAGTCAAGCAATCACAATTTGCTACTTTCAGGGCAAAAAATTGGGTCTTTGTTGACCAAACGTGTACTTTGAGCCAAGATTGATCTAATAAGGTATGACATCAGCATAGCAGAGGTGTGTGGGAGAAGATAAAAGCTGCTTCTAGAAGGTACTTAGAAGACAATGAGAGTGGTCATTGGCATGTTCAGTTGCAGACACTATGACAAAAAAGTTCTAATCATTGTCATACGTCGTGCCTAGGATCGGATCATAAGACACGCCCAGATTCCATGAAAGAGCAGTGTAATTCTCCAGCAATCTCTGTGGTGGTTTCACGAGGCCGATGTAAGGGCATAATCATAATAAGAGGATGTTTTTTTTTTCTCAAGGTTGGTCTCTGTCGATGATCAATTAGGACCACCATAGATGGGGAGGTCAAGGGCGTGCATCCAGGTGTAGGCGTTTGTGCAGTTGGCTAGTGACGCCATGAGTAGTGGCATAAGGAAGAGCTGAAGAGAGAGTGTTCCAAGACAGGCTAAAAGCTCCGTGAGAAAGACTGGCTTGGCGAAGAAGCACGCTGAAACTTAGAAAGTTCACCTGGTCCTTTGTCATTTGGATCATCCAAACATTTGATGGGCGCAACTTCAACTCTGCTATCATCATCATCGTCACTGCACGCAGTGGCAGCGACATCACGACGTCTGCCTTGCCCTCTTGCCACTTCTCTTGCTGCTCGTCTCCCAGGCCCTTCGCCACGAGGCCAGCCTTCTCCACCATGTCACAAATCCGCCACCATGACCACAGGTGCACGACTTTGACCTGCTCTGCCTCGTCGGCGAACACCACCGCCGCTCCTTTCTTGTCCTCGACCGATATCCAAATCTTTTTGTGACCTCAACTGCGGAGAACTCCATACCCTGCCAACATCCTTGCCGGACGTAGAACCAGCATCGGAGGTTCTCTTGGAGAAGAACCCGAAGTCGGAGATTAAATTTGTCCCTAAAAATATGAAAACAACTGCAGCTTTCTTCGTGTGCATCTGCCGCATGTGAGAGATAGAGTCCATAAAAGCGAGAGACCACTGAACTTCGACAGATTCTCTCTCAAAAATATCCAATCGCAAGCCCACTCAATATTTGCAGAAAAAGCACTTTCCTGTCTTTTGCTGACTGGTTCTGAGCTGGCCAGATTGATGTTGACAATGGTGGTTTCGGTATGGCAGCAACACCCAGCCACAGAAAAGCAAGACTTGCCAAACTGGCCAATGATCAGGAAAACGCAGCTCAGTTAGGAGCAGGACCTGGCATTTGATGAGTTTTCGGAACCAGAAGAAATATCAGCCAGCTTTTTGTCTAACGTCCATGAAAATTACACACTTTAAAAATAGTTGGGAATCTCTGGAGCTTTTGGAGAGGGTAGGAACTGAAAAAAACCTGTAAAAACATATACACTCAGAGGAGTTCGTTGCAACTCTTGCTCACTCTAGGCCAAATCTGTTTGTTGATTCTGAGAGGCTGCGAGCTTGTCTACAAAACACCGTGCTGCAGAATTCTGTTTTTTCTGAAAACTGAAATAGAGATTACCTGGGGAACTTCCCTTCGCCTTTTTGCTGAGTTTGAGCTAGCTCACAATGCATCATTCAATAAAGAGATGGAAAATTCACTAGCACAGTTTTACAGACAAGGGCATGAAGACTCCACATGCGAAGTTGCATCACAATAGCCCAAGCGGATGTTGAGATAAACTCTGGGGAAGGAGCACAGAATGTATGTTTAAAAAAAACAGCCAAGTCTTTGTTTGGTGGCCGACACCGGCTTAATTCAGCTGGTGCTGCCTGGCACCCTTCACCGCTTGACGATGTCATCCAGTCTTGAGTTACATGACGGTAAATGACTGGTCAGTGTGTACACCTAGAGCTAGCCACCGTTAGTCTCAAGTAAGTACTATATACGAAATTTATTCTTCCCATATGACGTCTCGGTACAGACTTTTTGCAGTTCATGGAATGCATTCTTGCATTGAGCAGTAATTTGCTTGTGCATGTACTGGGTAATGTTTACTCTCCTGTTTTAGTTTGCCAAGACACCTTAAAGTCTAACCTTATTCAAATAGGTCACGCTAAACTTCTCTATTTTTATCGCTATTAGATGAATGATGAAAGAGGTCCGTCTACATTTTTAACTGAAGCAAAAGTTTTGCCAAAATCAATCTGCTAGTTTCTCCCTAAGATGGCAATTTTAAATTTCTAGACTCGTTTGTCTTTTCTTCTATCATCATTGGCAGGATGGTAAGCTTAACACACCCCTTCATCGTCTTTCTATCTAGTACCAAAACTCATATAGACTAATGTATTCTAAGCAAAATCTAAACGTGAGGTTTTGAGGAAGAAGGATACATTCCCTGTCTTCAACAGAATGGCCACACACCCGGAGATTTGGCTGAGAGAGAAGGTCACTTGGGGTTCAAGTCATTCCTGAAGGTGTGTTTTCAACTGTCCTCTATATATCTATCTAGATATGCAATCACATGTTGGCCCACTCTTTGTCCTCAACGCAATTTTTACGGCTTTCAATTCAATGATGATGCCCAAAAGTCCTTTGTGAATACTAGCTACTGCTGACAACTTTACTGAAGATCGAAATTTTGAAATTGTTTAATGTAACTTTAATTCCTTGCACTTCAGTCTAGAAGTTAATTTCTTTGCATGTACAGACAACAAGGCTGTTCCAGATCAGCTCTGCTCCACCATCAAAAGTTTTGCTGCGCTGTGGTGGTCCACCAGGCTCAGGGAAATCTACACTGACCGACAGTCTGTGCGTCCCTGTTGACGATTTCCTGCAATGGCTGCTGAGGTTTGAAAGCAGGTGGGATAAAGGCTCGGACCTTCCGTCACAGCGAACAAAGGGTATCCATTGCAAAACTCTGAGTGGTGGGGAGGAGGATGGTTTTGTGGTGATGGACCTGGGAGGTCAAGCAGAGTTCTTCAGCAGCCATCAAGCACTCGTTCATGCAGATGGCGTGCCAGCCGTTAACACCATCGTTGTTTCATCTCTCATGCCGAGGGATGACCTCCTCAAAGAAGTGAAAAATGGGGCAGTTTCTTCGGCTGTAGAGTGCGACCTGGCACCCAACGCCCTCCCTTGCTGCTAGTTGCAACCCGAGCTGATTCAGCCAGTGACCAGCACAGGAACAATGTTGTGCACACCTACCGGAGACTTCGAGCCATGTTCGAAAAGTACTTCACCCTTCCGGAGGAGCCATTTTTCACCGACGCTCGAAAGTCTCGAGGGGAGAATATGCAAGCTCTGCGGAAGTATCTTTTTAACCTCAGAAAGCTCGTCTTGAAGGTGAGAGCCAATCATGTTATTTTTACTTGTGTATTATGCTTGTACAAACAAAAGAAGCAAGAGGCTTCATGGAGTTTGTGGAATATTTCGTGATGTCGGTTATGTTGCGCCAGGTCAGTACTGGATGGGAGCCCATCGCATGCTGGTCAATGAAGTAATGTCTGGGTACACACAGAGATAGAACGGACGATGTATCTGTTACTTCAAGTTTCACGGCCCGAATGGACCGATCATCAGACAAGAATTTGTCCTATGATTGGCTC
>JAOWAR010156591.1:0-10814 GCA_028571005.1 Clathrina lutea
AGGATGACAGTGATCGACTGATGAAAAGGGCCATATGCTGCTGCTCTTGTATTTTTCTTTGCCTTTTTCCTTTTCTTTGTGTGTCGTGCTCGCCGTTCGTCTAGCACCTTTCTTTTTCATTATGACACACACAAATCCACTAGATTCAACATGAACAGCTGATTTTTGAATTGTGAGATGAGCATCCCCTGTGGAAAAAATCGGTTTTGTTGTAATTTCTGCAGCCCGGGGTAGAGGAAAGATGTTCTTGATTGTTCATTCTTATTTCGGCTGCTCAATTTCATAGACAATATTGAGCACGAACAACAGTACACAAGCACTGAAAACCTTTCCTAAGATGAACAAAAAACCAAGAAGGCCATTGTGAAAGTACGTCTTGTGTGACACCTGATGTGGTCACATTTCTTTCATGTCTTCAAGAAGATTAGCCACCAGTTCCTGCAACAGGACTCAAATTGTGTCCCAATATTTTCATTGTTTCAGCAGAAATCCTTGAAGAGCCAGCCGTGCCTACCATTTCCCAGTACCCATTGGCAACTGTCATTCATCTCGTTGGTGATCTTGTCACACTCTCTTGCGACATTGCCAGTGGAAGCGGCGCAGTCCAGTGGCAGAGATTAGAAAACGTCCAAGGCTTGGGTGGGGAGAATGCCCGTGCTGTCGGGAACCAGGTCGTCGTCACTGAAGCAAGGATGAACAACAGTGGAACATACATTTGTTCCACCGCCGCAGAGGAGCAGAGGTTTCTACTTCGAGTCATAGGTAAGTGGTCTTAGAAAACGAAGAGAGAAGGATTAATGTGAGCACCGGAGAAGCCAGAGAAAGCACATGAACATCTACTCCATGCCATCAAACCTTCCCCACAGGTATTTCTTGAAGCTTTACATTTTACTTCATTTGAGGCATTAAACCTCATACACACAGCGCTCTCAGGTGTAGATATAGTTTTTGGTAGTGTTTTGATTAGTTTTGGACACACAGGAGCACATTTCATAATCCCATACAAAACAACCCATGCGCGGCCCATGCACATGAGCCTTTCTATCGATGACAAACACGTTTTCTCAAATTTAGTACCCTCTGAAGAATAGTGCAGATTGTCACCTTTGGGTGATTAAAATGATCGAGTGCTTCTTAAGATGAAAAAATGGTTCCAAATTGACCAAGACTTGTTGCTTCGTCCTATCGCCATCAGATCCTCCACGCATCCTCCCTTCCAATGGACCCATCATCAAGCGCATTGGCCAATGCTTCGAGCTTGAATGCCGAGTGGCCGGCACACCTCTACCTCGCGTGGTGTGGAATCTCAACGACACCATCCTACAACCGGGAGACGACATGGACTACCTGAAATTTTTGCCAAGTGGATCATTGCAGTTTTGCAAACTGCCAAAGTACTTTGCTGGAACTTACACCTGCCAGACAGACAACCCTCTCCTCGGTACTCGAAGCATCGTGGTGACGAGAGACTGTAAGTGACTCCCTGGTGAGGTAACTATATATAATCAACCATACATACGCCGGCTACTTTTCTTTCCCTTTGAGATCTAAAAACTGCTACAATCCTAAAACCACAAATGGGAAACTGGAGACCTGAATTTGAATTTATATAATTATATATACTATATACTCTCAGCATCCGTGTTGAGACGGCTGATGCATGCAATGACACACAAGGGAAAAATAATTCAAGGAAGAGAGAGGGGGAGAGAGAGAGAGAGAGAGAGAGAGAGAAAGAGAGAGAAAGAGAGAGAAAGAGAGAGAAAGAGAGAGAGAGAGAGAGAGAGAGAGAGAGAAAGAGAGTCAAGTGTGTTCTGTTCAAAAGGTCATTTGTGATTGGTGCTGCACGTTCTGGTAAGTGTTCTTCTGGATATTGAGGCAAGAAAGCTTTCCTTCGCGTTTGATTACATTTTCTGATGCTCTACAATCTTCAACGGGTTTTACTTTGCTTTCAATAAAGCCTTGAATTTATTTTCACCTACAGTGCTACAGGATGTTACAGAATCAACGAGTGGAAATCCACCCTCAGGTACTGCACCAACGACGAACACCCCTCCTCAGCTGTCGCTGCTCTCGGGTGTTGTGTCCGTTTACGACGACTGTGTTTTCATCCGCTGTGAGCCGAGCGACCAGAGCAGAAGCAAGAATGGAGTAGCGGTGTTCTGGCAGTTTGGAAGGGAAGACATCGAGGCAGAGAATGCTGTTGTGTTCGCCAATGGCACACTTCGAGTGTGCAAACCAAGCTTTGCCCAGAATGGAGAGTACACCTGCGGTGTACAGAACTCAGCCGGTGAAGCTAGGATGGATATAATGGTTAACATGAAAGGTACCGGAAAAAGATCTACCTGCCCTGTCAAGGTTTCCTTTTTACTAAGGCTAGCCGGTATAAGCTCATTGTGCAGATAAAGTGACTACGAGGTCGAAGTTCTAGCTATTTCACTGAGTTCTCCAATATTATAGTACAAGGTAATTTCAAATTTGCTTACAGCGCAGGTTCTAATGATCTAGAGAGTGTTTGTAATCTTAACGTCCAAGGTGGGAAGCTCGAGCTCATTACTGCTGCATATGAGGTGATGTATGCTGAAAACTGTAAAGGTCTAATCAAGGCGGTGAACTGAAAGAGAACGTCACTCTGTCTTCTTTGAAGACCATCAGAGTGTAACAACAATCAACATTTCACACCATTGCCACTCTTCACAAAGAAAGCTTAGGGAAACGGTTTCTCTCTTTTCTGTTCTTTTTTCATTTCAGCGCTTGTACCGGACTTTGTTCTCACCCTGCCAACATTCCCCACTACATTTCCTTCTTCCATCCCTCCCACAAACCTTCCACGTGGTGCACGCATCACAGTTGCTTCTCTGCCAACAAGACGAGTCGATAGCTGCATCGACATCCAGTGCCCACATCAGGGAAATCCCCAGCCTTCCGTGTCATGGTTTATCGATGACAGAAAGGTCATGACCCCAGCACCATTTGGAGTGTTTCTCTTTGCAGACGAGAATACTACCCTGAGACTATGCCCAGGCGTGGAGATCGGTGCTGGAAACATCCTGTGTCGTGTAGAAAATCCGAGCGGACTGGACACACGACAGACAAGTTTAGCAGACACCGGATTTCTCGGTGAGTAAGCTTAGTACGCACTGACATGAAGCAACCGTTCAGAAATATGCCTGACACCTTGCAAGTTATCAGAGAGTTATGGTTTTCAAACACAAAGGCTCACTTAAGTAAACTATTTACGATGTCATTTCCTTTGCAACAAATGTTTGTTGATGCAGGTAACAATACAGACTGCTGCATGTGTCAAGTAGTCCAAGCATGTCTGTTTGCCTAGGTCCTCTTCGCCACAGCTTCAATTCATGGGTTGCCCTTTGGGTTGGAAATTAAAAAATAATAGCAGAAGCTTCAGACCAAATGGTTTATCTTATTTCCAGAGAATGTCCATTTCAAAGGAAAGAAGTTGAATGAAATTCTTGCGCCTGGGAAACGATTTCATAACGTTCACAGAAGAGATTGGTATTCTTGTTTTTCAGCTTTGGGTGAACCCCCTGTAATCATCACAGACCTCACGCCCAAGCTGGTGAACAGATCGTGTGCGGTCTTGCCTTGTCGGGTTGATGGAGGCGTACCTTTCCGCACAGAGTGGTTCTTCAACAACATGTCGGTCAGCAAGATGACACCAGCCCTTGAACAAATGTCAGACGGATCTCTTTTTGTCTGCTGGGACGACTTCCTTCGAGACGGCGAGTACCTCTGTCGAGTGGAAAATCAATTCGGCTATGCCTCACAAACGACTCAGCTTGACGTTACACGTGAGAAAATATACCTCAAAACCGACTTGCAGTAATACCAAGTCTCAATATACTGCCTGTGATACGACACCTTTGGAACTGTTTCTTATGCGCCAAGTCCCTCAAGCTTAGATCACTTAGATTGGATCCATCGTAAAAAGTAAGAAGCCTTACAAAATACCCAATCACCAGAAATGACATGTTTAGTTTAGCGGATGAAAGGACCTTCTAGATGTCACTCATATTCTGTAAGTTTAAAGTCATTGGCTATGGCTTGTTCTGTAAATATATTCCGCTCTTTCTTCTCTGATAGGTCTTCTCGAAAATGTACAAGAAGACAAGGAAATTCACTTCTTCCCTCCTCCCACCATGGCAACCGTGTCTCCTCCACGCCCCACTGTACCTGTGTTAACAGCAGTAGCCGCCCCTACTGTCAGAAGAGTCGCTCCAATCATTCTCTCATCAAACTACATGGTTCAGATTGATGGCCCTTGCCTCCTTCTGCGCTGTCCGGCTGACGGTTTCCCTCTGCCCAGTGTGCGGTGGGCGTTCAACAACAGCCAGCTGGACTCATCCTTCAACGTCCTTTCACAGACCTTTGGCGGAACGACCACACAGAGAGTGGTGCAGATCTGCGAGCCGGAAAGAGATCGTCACTCTGGCGTATACACCTGCATTGCATGGAACGAGGCTGGCCAGACCACCAAGACAATCTCCCTGGATGTCCATGGTAAGGCTAAAATGGCCTCTCACATGATATTTCCACTTCAACGTTACAGTACATCATTTCATATTCTCAACAAAAGCTTTCGCCGTGCATGTTTGCAATGATTTGTTTTGGAATACTCTGATTGATCTTTTGCTGCGCAGCTTATCTGCCACTGCTTCAGAGCAATGTTGGTTGTGGGAGATTCAGTGGACAGCAATCAGGTCAGTAGATTGAAACTAATCTATTTTCATATGCTCTCTCTCTCTCCCTCTTTCTTGTCCATCTCACGTCGTGTCTTGAGTACGTGATTACTCTTGTCTCTCACCAAAACAGCACTGTCAGAAGACTTAACTGTGATGATACACAGTCCAGGCCACACAATCTTGCCTTGACTTTTTGATGATTTAGGAGCAAGGATCAAGGCCACTTTCGCTGAACATTTTCACAAAGGACGTTTGCTTAATTTATTCCTTCCTTTTCATCCACTATATCTTTCATCCTTACCCCGTGGTGTGTCGACACCTTCCGGTTAAATCATAGAACCTCTTCAAACTCTTGATATTTCATTGCAAAATCAAGCGTGTCTCATTGCTTTCTTCTTCAGGTTTTGGCACAGCTGGGCAACAAGGACATGCGAGGACACATTCCCAGACACCAAATGAAGGTTGGTCACTGAGGTTGTTGCATTTTCCAGGGTTCAGTCTTTTTCGAAGAACAAGCTGATACATGCACAACTCTGTGTTGAAACTGGGTCTCAAACCAAGGCATCAACTCATCTAGCAGATGAGAGTTGTCCTGCTGTTCGCTACACCATCAGGTCATCCAGTCTTTTCCTCACTGAAGACACCAGCTGATTGAAAACTGTCTTTGGAAAAATCACGATAATTCTAAATGAACAAGCCCTATGTCCATGGCCGGTTAGAGTAAGTGTGATCTTCCTTCTTCTGTTTTCAAGTCCATTCATTTTCTTTCTCCTCCTGCTCCATTTCCCTCATTCTTTGCATATTTCCTTGGTATAGACGGCATGTTTTTTGTTCGTAATAAATAATTGTTTTCTATATATGAGGGTCTGACAGAAAAGAAAAATGCAGCTACGGTGGTCAGCTTTCATAACCTATTCAATATTATGTCATTCTAGGTTCTAGCCGGGAGGGTTTATTGACTATATATAGAATGCATAATTCAGAACTTAAGCTAGACGTGCTTTCATTCCTTGAATTTTCTGTCCCTTTGTGCGCAGAGGTGTACAACGATCGGCTTAGTACCTTGCAAGTAGAAGTTGCACGACTCACAGAGGAGCTTGCCAAGACAACAAAGCAGAGGAACCACGCAAGACGAAATTTCAGAAGTAAGAAAGAAACCATAAGTGGCCAGCACATGCCTGCTGTAGCATGCGAGTGAACATCCTCAGACACACGCCAATTAGTCCGACAAGTTGTTGCAGCTGCCAGAGCTTAGTGTGTCCTCATTAAAATTATAAACCTGCCGGTTGACAACTGAATTGGAAGTGCAAATTGTTGAGAAGGGCGGCGTCGCCTAAAATGTTTTATTCGACTGGCTCCTTCTTTCTTTGGGACTACCTATAACAGTTTGTGGAAGCGAATATAATTGAAAAGGATCCCACTGTAGGACCCGGAATGTTCTATTCCTTTTTTATTTTAGGCTGCCCTTCGCTTCTTAAGACTCCTAGCTTTGAGCTTCGGAACTGATAATGGCGTTGATGCCGAAACCTTTCCTTCCATTTTCTTTGTTCACCGAAAGAGTCTCAATAAATATTGCGTGTACTATCTAGTGAAACCACGAGAGCAACAACTGCATAGCGATCAGGTCCATCTTTAGGTCACCACATGAATTGCTGTGCACAAAACAGCTTGCAATGTTCAGAGGTCAATGCACGTGATGATAGGTTGTGGGGTGGGTGTTTCTCTTCTGTCCCTTTCTTTCATCTCTCTTCTTCTCTTCTTTCACAGAATGTCACAATACACTGGGGAGGCTACGCGAGAGAATCCAAGCTTCATAACTCTTGCTCAGAGTCTCTTCCTACTCGGTTTATTTCACTGCTTGCTTCTGCATGACAGAATTTTGACAATTAACATAAGATAATAATAATAATAATAATAATATTTTGTCAGATTTTGAAAGCTGGCTTTTTGGTCCACTTGATAATGACAATATTTTTAAAGGCTATGGAAAAACTACGGTGGCTTAAATTAGTCACAATGCCCTGTCTCAGCATACAGATAAGAGGTGTGGCGGTCCGTGTAATGATTATACTGTTAATCAGGGAGTAAGCCCAACCAAGCAACAGATGATTGGTGTGTTGCTGGAAGGAGTTGCGCCAGCATTTTTCGGCCTGAAAGGACGACGAGCCCAACCTTAGGCAAACCTGTCCGCCGATTTCCAGACCACTTCAAGAATTAAATCTGCGAAAAAAATACCGATGACGTTCTGAGAGGGGCTCGGCAAATTGATTGGGTTTTCTTGCCTGATACAATTTAGAAACAATGTAGAAACCTGACATCGTCCAACAGAGAAGACAATCAAATGACATGGGGAAGGCTCGAACTTGCGGTGCCATCGCCTGGCACAGCCCGGCGGAATGCGACGAGAAGCTTGTTAGAAGCAATTCTATTCAGGGAGCAAAAGAGCAGAAAGGGCGGAGGGGAGCGAAACAGGTCTGAAGTGGTTTTTGGTCCGTACCTGGAGACTGTGTACATACTGGCCTAGTTGGAGAAGGTTGCGAAGTCTAAGGAGAAGCTAGTGTGACGATGGTGACACTATTACCCCACTTCAACAATCTGGCCATGGCCAGTGAGTTTTTGAGCTCGTCAATTGTACAAATTAATGATAGACGGAACATGTATTGAATTCATCCGTCATTTCTGGCCTCTCTCTGTACAACGGCTCCTTCAGTACCGTTGTTGTAGGCTCAGCAGCGAGGGCCTGAACCAGGACTAGGGAAAACTCCACAGGCTTTGAGTCACCAGCTATGTTACTCATCACCAAAACAATAAGCTTCGAATCCGGCTCGAGAACGCATGATCAGTCTCCTAAAGCGTTAGTCCTCTAGGGTGACGTAGTTGTCGGACTCTAGCCGGCCCCTGATAAATCACACCAGAGCATAATCTACCAAAAACAGCGCATACGTACTGCTTTCGAAATTTGACATTATTTGCTGGTGTAGACATGGATGCTGCTGCTGCTGCTGTCTAAATCTAACTTTTTTCTGCAATGTCAATTGTATATATTTTCAGCTGAGAGGAATGATCTACACTCCACACAGATATTTCAAGTCTGAATAGAATGCTCGTATGAAAAAGGAGGTTTAGTCAACAATTTCATGACAATTTTTCTTCTATTTTAGCTCTGAAGTTGTGGAAGAGGCTAGAGATGATGATGTGGTGCTTTTAAATCGGTAAGGGTGGTGGTGGGAAGGACGTGTATGTAGGCTTCCCCTTCCAATCCGTGGGAAAATTTCTAGAAAAATAGCCAACATTAAAATGGGCATAACTCGACAAAGAAATAACATTTTTTGAAACAGTTTTCAGGAAAGTGCTCAGACAGTTTATTAAACCTACCTTGTGGGATGAAAACCAAAGAGAAATGAAAATTTTGACGTTAGGTACCTTTTCTCGTGAGCTGCCTCAATTGTTATTGTTTGTAGAACAGCTGCGGTGTAAGGAACTAGGTCGAGTAGGTATTTCTCTTTTTTGTCTTTTTGCCTTATCATCCCCCGGCTGCTGACTGAGATAGTCACGGGTTGCCTGTGACACGCATCTGTGCTCTCAACGCAGTACAATGAAAATGCATTGCCAATCGTAGCTCCTCCTGTACTGGTTGGCGGGAGGTGAGCACTGGTTTGTTCAGTGCTTCCTTTTCCGATTCGTTCTTGTGTCTTCTTCTTTTTTCATCCGTCCGCGCGTAGTAGAATTCAGACATCTCCTTTTCCGATTCGTTCTTGTTTCTTCTTCTTTTTTCATCCGTCCGCGCGTAGTAGAATTCAGACATCTGCTTTAAGTCTGCCGGCACGGAGCGAAAATTTCCGGGCCGCGCCAACTCTACTACTAGCAAGAAGAGCGGGCCTTCACGCAAGCGTCGTGCTCTAAACGTCGTTCACATTGCACCGGATAGTCGACAAAAAAACCTTTCTTTCAACATTCGTCACGGCTTGCCTTAATGGCGTCAACAGACATGCCGGCAAACGAGTACGTGTCAGTTCATCATCTTGTCCAGCTCTTGTAGGCTTTCCAAACCAGTGACTGATCTGGCGTCGAAGGTTCGAGTATCATAAGGGAACAATCGCTCTATGACGAACACCGTCCCAAACGAAATGGGTTCATTCGCCTTCAAACTTGAACAATCCGCCACTCGCTGCCACTTGAGTCGCCAACGCTTCTTCGGTTGGCTTGCGGCGGTTAATCGCTTGATCAGGGTTATCTTGATCGACGCCTTCTCACATTCCGCGTCGTCACGGAAAGGCTCAGCGTGACTATTTTGGAGCTCGAGTACTCCTGAGCTCAGAAAAACGGATTGCTCTCCCTCTCATTGGCAGCCAAGCCAAAAAAAAAATAGCACTGATGACGGTGCTAACGGTTCTATGGCAAACTGGGTGGGCTTTAGGCTAGATGAGCTGAGGCCAAGGGTTCGAACAGTTTGAGACTAAGGTTCGGTATGCCTAGGTATGCCCTGTATCGCGCCGAAAGTGATCAAGTTATAGAAATACGGAGTAGCTGATTTAATTTGGTCTCTTCGGTGTTCGGTCAAGGTCCAGAGGTTGAGGAGAATGCCGGCCGCCTGGCAAGAGCCGCCAGAGACGGACAGTTCAAACAGACTTTATGAAGCTCATGACTGGCACTTCAGGCCTGCAAAAGTGACTTATCGATCCTCGGATCAGCCGACTCGACTGCACCTCGGTCTGCCCAAGTTCCGGTCTCAGGTCTTGCGCTCATAGTCTCTGGGCCGTTTATCCCCAATTTCGCGTTTCGCATGAGACTAACAGATCACTGACAACATCGGCTCCAGTCCCTTCATGCTCCTCGGCAGGCCAGACTTTTCGCCTGGCGGAAATTTCCTCCCTCTGAAAAGCCTTAAAATATTAGAAGAATCTTTTCGCATATTTGCACCGAATTCTTCTACTCATCACCCAGCAGACAAACGAACGGTTCAGCCACTTTTCAAATACCTTTAAGACCCCGCCTTCAACTGTGTGTATTTCTCGGCCACTTCGCAGCCTCTTGAGCGGACACTAGGAGTGTTCTTGACGCGCTAAGAGCGACAATCGCCGGAAGGTGAAAGAAAGAGAGAGTGAGAGAGAAAAAACCCTCAAGCCGTTTCGGCAAAGCGTGCCACAACTTGTGTAATCCCATAGAAGTGTTCCATCAAGTGAACAACCTATCATCACAGCCCAGCGGAACCTAAGGAGTAAACGCGGGGTCAAGGTCTTTTTTCTTAATTTTTGAGCAACTTTTCAACGGACCAACAGGGCGGAAAGAGTTCGTCAATGGATGAAACGGGTCTTGTTCAGGAAGTGCAGGCAGGAAGGCCGGTTCCCACGGACATATCCGTTTCTAGTCGAAGCCTGAGTGCTGGCCGGGCGACTGATGATAAACCCCACAGTAGGGCAGGTGTGGCCCGCCCCTAGGCCCTCAGCGCTTGGCAAGATGACCTTTCTGCGTCCACCCAAAGACCAGCTTCCCCCGCTGCGTTCACTGTTTTCAATACAATTAGCGGTCCACTCAACACCGGTGTAGCGTATCAATAGGCCACTCCGCACCTCTTGCTATCCACTCGAGCAGTCCGCGCCATGAGAGACCTCTTCTCCGGGCGCCGGGACCTTGGAGAGGTCAAAACCAGAGCCGCCGTGCGCTGTGCGCTTGTTTGTTGGACGTAAGGCCGTCTGACGACCGACTGACAGAATATTCTGTGAGCTTGCGACGCGCGAAGACGACCTCCGTTTTCTTGGCGTCCCGTCGTTCCGGATTGATCATGATGGCGTCGTCTCGGCTGGCAGCTTTTGCTGTCTTGCTCTTCATTGCCTTCGTCCACGTCAAATCGCAGGTGAGTTGGCATTAAAAGATAAGTTTACAAAGGAATAGGAAAGGGGCCTTTTTTTTCTATTTTTCATGGCCGGCCAATCAAAGTGCGCAGATTAAAATATCATTCCAATTGGTCTCCCCGATCTTCTCAGTCCCCCCCCCCCCCCCCCCCCCCCCCCCCCCCCCCCCCCCCCCCCCCCCCCCCCCCCTCCCCCCGCTCGCTTGTTTTGCTTGTTTATTGTATGGTTTTTTTTGTTTTTGGTTTGATAAGGGAAAGGA
>JAOWAR010156613.1:0-10814 GCA_028571005.1 Clathrina lutea
ACCAATTACATAACAAAACCAATTACATAACAAAACCAATTACATAACAAAACAATAATTATTACAGAACAAAACCAATTACATGGCAATAATAAAATGGTTACCATATTACCTGGGTGTAATTTGGCTCAAATACACGATAAGATAAGTGAATAAACTAAAACTTAAGTAAATATACTGAGAGAGTAGCAGTCTAAAAGCCAATTTTGGCATAGTGATGTCTGTGTCAACAAGAGCAGATTCAAGACAGTAAAAGAGACATGCTGAAAGAATCACTGAAACCCTGTCCAGAAGTCGCATGTAATCATTCCCAAAACGTCAGTTGATCCGGCAAAGGAAATTCCCCGCAGCGTATTTACATAGCAACACTAGTTTATGGCAGGGTATTAAAACATGGTTTTCTGATTAGATTATACAAAGAACGCGCGAGAAAGGAAAGCGCTTTAGCTATCCCAGTTGGGAGATATTGCAGAAATTATTAGTGGGGCAACATACATTGCTTCGACCATGGCCTGGATAAGGTGAATTATATGCTCTTTGATTTGCCAAAAGCTAGAAGAGGATAGAACTTCGACTATCCTCAAACCATGCACAGACACATGTCAAAGCTATGTGCAAGCTCGCCACGAAACAAATAAAGACATGGGCAGAATATTCCCCAGAAATTATAATGAAGTGGTGCGTGTCTGGACCTAAATTGCACATCATCGACAGGTGAATATATTCTACAAACCAGCGTTCACCGCCCACCTTGACAAAATGTTCCATTTCCATAATAGCCAAGATGGCCGTCACACTCGCAGAAGAAAGATCCGACGGTGTTATTGCAGTGAGCAAACTGATGGCATACCTCGTTGACAAAAGTTGTGTTCTCGCATTCATTGATGTCCCTACACACCACTCCATTGCCATCAAAGCCTATGTTACATGAGCACTGAAAGCTACCCACAGTGTTTTCGCACATAGCATTTCCATGGCAATTATCAGATGCCTCCATGCATTCGATCACATCTTCACATTGAACACCATCTCCACGGTACCCAATGTTGCAGCTACATGAGAAAGAGCCAAACACATTGGTACACCCTGCACGTGTTGAGTGGCAGTTATGTGTGCCTAATTTACACTCATCAACATCACTACACTGACGGCCATTCCCGGTAAACCCAGCTCGGCATCTACAAGTGTAATTACCAACAGTGTTGGAACAGCTGGCATTGGTATTGCACTCATGTGAACTCTCCTCACATTCATTTACATCAGTACAAAGGTCAGCTCCATTTTGACGTTCGTAGCCGGTGACACAATTACAAAGATATGAACCGACTGTGTCAACACACTCAGTGTTGGGCTGTTGGCGGCAAATGTCTGGTCGACTGTTACATTCATCAATGTTCGCACACACAAATCCACTCCCAGCAAACCCGACGTTGCAAGCGCATGAATAACTTCTAATGATGTTTGTACACATTGCCTCAGCATGACAAGCATGCATTCCCAACACACACTCGTTCAAGTCCACACAGTCCTTGCTATGAGGTGCCTTTGCAAAACCAGCTAAACACGGACAGGAAAAGCTCCCCACTGAGTTTTCACAGCTCGTGTGGGTGAACTGAAGACATGGGTCAGACGAGAGCTTGCACTCATCAACGTCCAGGCATGTCATGCCTGAGCCAGCCCAGCCAGTATGACACTGGCATATACGACTTTGAGACGAATTTGTCTTAGTACAAATGGCATTCAGATCACACTCTTTGTTTCCATCACTGCATTCATCATTTTCTGAAAAAAATGAACAGAACGTATTAGGAGAGAGAGAGAGAAAAAACCTGAGTGTAACTTTCCTGTCTAATTCTTCTACGTCCTAACAGAGACATTTGGCAAGACTTCATTTCAGTTAGGGGTGGGACTATTCAGAGCAATGGGGTTTTAAGGCTTGGCATGCTGATCCATCAGTCAAATAAAAAGCTTAACGGGTGTCACACACCCCAACTGGATTGGCTTGACATGATGTTTTTTGGGAGAAACCACCTTTTAATATACCCTTCTTTTGGCTGGTGATTTTGTTTGAGCAGGTTTCCGTTTGAATGTAGGACAAAATCAGGAGGAAAGTTTCCGATGGGGAAATCCCAGAATCAATTTAAAGAGAGCACGTGCTGGTGTGCACATGCATGAATAATTTATCTGCATGGGCAGACACAAGGCAAGCTACCATATAATCATCGCATTTGAGTTTCATGTTGTGTCCGACCCAGCCAGTTTCTTACGACTGCTGCGAACTGAAGAAAGAAAGGTCGATTTGAAAGTTGGTGAGGAGGAGGCAGGAAATGGCACCCCTTCTTTCTTCGTCTTCTGCGCCTGGTCCCAGAGTGTAGAGTTGGCTGTACACTCTGTTTCTTTCTCCTTAACAACCTTTACCATTTGACCAGTTTCCCTCTGTGATGGATGTTGGAGAGATAGTATTTAGTGGGATTGGCCTTCGAAAAGACGGCGCATTTCATGCTGTGAGTACATCATGGCCAAAAGGGAAGAAGCTTGGTGACGAAAGTGGGGTGGCTGAAGCTGGTCCGAGTACACAAGTACGTCAGGTTTGAGAAAAGTTTCCCACAAGAAACGTGCCTAGAGCATTGGTCATTCATTATCTACGGGAAGTAAAAGAGAGTTACTTTCGTGGCGAAAACCCCGTCCATGGATCGGCGGAATGCAAGCACATGCACTTACCGTAGCTATGTAACACGCATAACAACTGACCCATGCAGCAGGCCTTTGTTAACGTGTGTAGCGCATCAGCCACAATTCAGGCTCGAGTGGCTAGCAATACGTATGACTTCCTTGTGATGTTACTTGACCAACCTTGGTCCATGGGCACAGGAAATCCAAAGCTTCGTTTCTCAAAATGAAGATTTTGCCATAATTTTAGCTCACTGCTCAGTCACCTATGGTCCAATCGACTCCAAATTTTCAACACTTGGTCTCTGGGAACAGGGCTTTAAAATTTTCCTACAGATTTTGGAATTCTGCCTCTTTCTATAGTTATTGCATGAGACCCCGGACTGAATAGCGCCTTAATGTGCCACTCGGGGAAATTGATTTTTCCCCTTTGCCTTGCAAAATTTAAGGAAGAAAAACTGTTTTCTTTTTACCCTTTGGCTTGCTTCCAGCAAAATGGTGCTAATACCATTCCAAACCTGCATTGAGCTAACAATGATTTTGGGCACCTTTCTTTCAACCATAACTTCAAAATGAGGAGTTTCCATGTGCAGTTTTTTCTTTGGCTTGTAAAGATCTTTTAGAACTTAAAGAGCAAATGTCCCCATTTTTTATTCAAAATGCGGTCCGGGGTGACACCCCGTAACGTCCTGAATCAATTCAGCCTTGGTAACTTGTGCTAAGTAGCTATAGCAAAGAGTGGGGAGAGGTTGTTGATGAGAAATACAAGGCTTCATCCCACACGTTCCTCTAGATGAGCATCACTGTGAAAAGGAACGAGAGTATGACAATGATGAATTGAAGAGGGGAGAATAAGCTGTAGAGGCGAAGGAATACATGTAGAAAAGAATGGTAAAATATGAGCACACCGTTAGGCACATTAGGCAGCTGGAGGCGAAGGTTCATCCCTAGACAAAGACCAGAAACAGCTATAATATTGAAGGGGACCTCTACACACAGACAAAGACCAAGTACAGCTAAAATTTTGAAGGAAACCTTTATACTTCATCACAACTCTGACCAATGGGACTGCACAATAATTTGTCGTCAGAAACCGCTCCTTCCTAGGCCAACAAGTATGAGTAAGGTTGACATGCGAACATCATAGATCTCTTGAATATTTGCAAGCGTCATAAATTATCTGCAAGACATGCAAGACCTTAGCCCTTAAGACATCCTTAGCTCTGAGATCTCTTGTGATAAAACATTTTTTGACAATGCAAATAAACAGTAATATTTGAGATTTCTTCCAGTTAGATATTAGACCTATATAAATTAACATTATTGTCAGGGAAGCGATTTGGTACAAACTACAGGTCACTTACTTAAACAAAAATCATTCACCATGTGAAAGCCAGTCTGACAGACACACATTGCACTGCCCGGCGTGTTTACACATTGAAGGTAAGGTACTGTGTCACACGTTAGAGGAGTAGCACTGTCACAAGAGTCTGATGTTTGGCATTCACACTCATTAATATCTTCGCAGTTCACACCCGTTCCACTGTATCCGATACGACACGAGCATTGGAAATGTCCAGGGACATTTGTACAATTTGCAGCTCCACTGCAGTTGTGTGTTAGAGAGACACATTCATCGATGTCCAAGCAGTAGGTTCCATTCCCTTTGTATCCAGTTGAGCAATTCTGGCATATGAAAGACCCCATTGTGTTTTGACATCCGGCTGCTAAATGACAATTGTGACTGCCATTGCTGCACTCATCGAGATCACCACACTCCATTCCTGAGCCTGTGTATCCATGGATACAGACACAGCTGAAGCTGCCTGCAGTATTCAAACAAGATGCCAGCGGGTGACAAGGACTTGAACTGCATTCGTCTTCATCAGTGCAATGTTCCCCTGTACCAGTGTATCCAGAGTTACAAACACAGTGATAGGAGCCATGCGTGTCTTGGCATTCCGAAGTGGACACGTTGCAGGTGTGATTCTGAGCTGTGCATTCATCAATGTTGCTACAGTCAGTTCCATCGCCTTGAAACCCTCCCATGCATGTACAGCGGTAACTGCCTTGGATATTTGTACACATTGCGTTAGAGTGACAAGCACGACTAACAGAAGAGCATTCATTTATATCATTGCATGTAACACCATCTCCAGAAAAGCCCAGAGCACAGCCACACATGAAGCTTTCATGAGTATTTTTGCAAGTGGCATTGGCATGGCTGCATGTGTGAGTTCCAAGATTACACTCGTCATTATCATAGCAGTTAAAACCATTCCCTGCAAATCCATTTTTGCATTGACAAGTGAATGAACCACGTTTGTCAGTACAGCTTGCATTGGAGTGACAAGGTGGCGGTGACAGAAGGCATTCATCAATATTATTGCAAACCTTGCCATCCCCTTTAAAACCATTCATGCAGCTGCACATGAAGGAGCCAGGTGTATTGTTACAATTTCCGGCAACATTGTTGCAATCATTCACACCTGTTGAGCATTCATTTACATCAACACAGACCAAGCCATTGCCACGGTAACCTCGATTGCATGTGCAGAAATAACTTCCCATGGTGTTTGAGCAGGTAGCATTCTCATCACATGGACGTCTGTCAAGACACTCATTGATGTCTGGTTCAGCCACGAAGAGCAAAGAAACAAGAATAACAATCAATAGTATCCTTTTTGGTGTGATGAAGTCATAAGGTAAGGAACTTCATCAGAACATTACTATTATAATGAAAAAGCGTGGTTTAATACACAACGATCCTGGAATGGCCTCCCTTGCATACTAAAGAATTCGTCATGTCCAGAGCTACTTTGATTATGCTGCATTTGAGGTGGAAAAACTCACTCCCTTTTCACTATTTCCTAGCTCTTTGATACTTTTTCGAATAAATGAAATCTTCTGGTTCCGGAAGTGTATTGTTTTCCATGTCTTGAGCCCTTTACCTCGAGATTTTGGTGGTAAACAAAAAGGGGCACGTGGGCTAAAAGGGGGTTAGCGGTGTACATTTGGATGAAGATGCTGAGAGCAGTGAAGGAGCGGTTTTGTCACATCGAGCGGCACGGTTCAAAATCTTGAACCGCATCCCGCCTGGCTACATACCTGTGAAACGATCCTGCGGTACATTGTTCATGGCATATGGAGCACGCGCTTCCCTTTCTCCCTGCTGTTTTCAGCTGTGCTTAGATCTTCTTCGTTTCTCATCTGCTTCCAAAAGTAATTTTTTCTCTGGAAAGTGTTTATCGTGATCATTTGCGTGCTCGGGTACCTGCCCTCATCCGCTTTGCTTGGAGCTGGAGTGTTTCCCTTGACATCTGCATACGTGGGCGTGTTTAGCTTCAGATTTGACCATGCCCGGAAAATGCTGGCAGACATGATCTTTTACCCAAGTAACAGGGCTAGGGAATGGACCATGCGGACTGAATCAGGCAAGGCGTAGACATAAACCTTTCCCTGGGGTACCGAGCCAAGGGCACTAATAGAAATGCAACCAGTCGAGATCATGTCTACTGTGAAGTTCTTGAAAGGCAGCGACGCATACCTGTCTCTCCCTGCTCGTGGTTCAACTATGAAACGCACCATTGCCTTTTTGGTCATGCCCCAGGATCGCCTTCTATTGAAATGTTTGACACCTGTAGCCTGCAAGCGCTCTTAGAGCGTCAAAAAGCAGGCTAAGAATCGCTGTGTGACAGTCGAAGGGAACATTTCCGTCTTCCGGACATAACTATTGAGGTGTGAAAAATTGATGTTTATCAGTTATTCAGAGTTCTACACTATCGTCAGTTAGATGGCAATTCAGCCGTTCACCACCACGCATACGTCGAGAATGGTGGCCACCGGTCGAAACTACGGTGGGTCGGGGTTAATAATTTTCTCGATCCAATCGATTCACAGCGAAGTGAATGGTTTGGTCACGGGAGCTAACTTTATCAATCCACTGCCCGCGATACAACACTTCATTTTACTATGCCCGAGCAGTGCTATGGCCCCGGTAAAGTTTGGCTGCTGGTGGCGATCCATTAGGCTGCTGGCCATTGTCTGAACAGCGATCGCACACTTTAGCGGACCTTGGGCGTACAGTGTGTTTTGCATGGCCATTTGTACCTGTTTAGCATAGTCAGACATTTTGGCCCAGAGTTGCATGTGATCACACTAAGCATCTTGGTGGTTTCAGTCAAAGAGACCTGGCGGACAGGCAGTGTGAACGATGGTTCCGCTCTTGCAATATCTTACAATATATAGAGAGGAGGGAGATTGACCGTCTCCATTGTCCGCAACACATCACACTCAAATATCTTTACTAAGTCTATGAACAGCTCGTCTAGAGTGTCCACTCTGAGGGTGGGTACTCTGACCCCAAAGGCCTGTCTTGCCATGAACACTCAATGGGAGAGATGCGATCGGAGAAACTTTGTAGAGACGGATCGATGAAGTGTGGACATTTGGAAACTATCTGCGTGTAGGCTTACTATTATCATGACTACAGCTATCCATTCACCAACTGTTTGTGCAAGTTTACGCAGCTGGAGAGCACTTGTGCAAACCGTAAACGGCTAGCGAGCCCTGACTCACATTCGCCATTTTCTTCAGGCACACTTTGGCTGCTGACGCAAGTGTTTGATCACACACACAACTCCAATTTTATGCTTTGCTCTTGGAGCTCGACCACACCGTCCTGGCTAATTTGCCGTGTTAAATGATTCAAAAGCTAAGATTTCGAAGATTTATATGAGGGTGTGTGGGTGTCAATAGCATCTTGTACCGTGTATGTATGTGTGCAGGTGTCAAGGACTCGTGGCAGCCAGAGAAAGAAGATGTCTTTTATGAGGTGTGCTTGATGATTAGTTGAGTGTTTGGGACAACAGAAATTGGACGGTAGAAAAAAGAGAGTAGAGGTCTGAGGCTGTGTGGTATCGGTAGATTGGGTAGTCTTCACAGTTACAATCTGCGCCCAGTTGTTTGGCCGAAAATCTCAAGCTTTCTTTTTTCTCCCGATTTCTAGGTATGACAAACATCCCCAAATTTCTTTCTCCCTTTCTTCAATGACAGCCGGGGCAAGCCATCTTGTAACGTACCCCCGACTTTTCCCCTCAACACAGGCTTGCAAGCGAGCAGTACATTACTAGAGTTACTGGGAGTAGAAAGAATAGGAGTTAAAAAAAAGAATAACAACAGGCTTCAAAACCGAACGACAGCCAGCAAGAAGCACATGGTTGAATTGCACATGCGCGGTAAGAAAGAAAATGAATGAGCACATGGCACTCTAGCGAGCAATGCTTGCGTACAAAGTGCATGACCTAAACCGAACCAAACTACGCAATATTAGAAGAGCAGACCATTCATGCAATCAAGACAGGAAGAGCCTCGGCCGCTCATGTGGCCCACGGCGCAATATGGTGCAATGTTACCATAGGTCATTGCAATGCACCGTGACGCACGCAGTACTCACAGTACGACTTCAATATCAAACAGATCTGGGATAACACACCTGATATGATTGATTCTAGGTACATTTCCCGTCGGTCGAAGTGTTCTCGCTGCCCACAGAGGACACTTCCTGCTCTTTGTGCGCTTTGATTCTGCCGTAAGGACACATACAGAGCTAAATACAATCTTCAAACTCGTCCATTTTGGCCAGTCTGGCTGCAAAACAGGTGAACATCCAAAACCATTTCACAAACGTGTGGACTCCTTGAGGACAGGTTTCTCATAAAGCGAAGAGAATCTATGGAAAGCAAGCATTTGCAATGGCAAAATCTAGCGCAAAAATGCTTGTGCCGGCCATGCTTATACCTCTTGCGCGGGGAACGGCATCTTCTTCCATTCTTTGAGTTCGACCCCCAAAGTCGCTCACCGCTCTATCATACCATGGCTTTATCTGTGAACATGGCCTGTGCTGCTAGGATAACATAGGCTTCTGTGCTTGTGCCTGGGCAGCTTCTGTGATCACTCGGTCACCAGAATTGATCATGAAGCTTGCCATAAATCATGATACACCGGGAAAGTGAATATGCACGCCGGCTTATCGGCCAATCGAAGTTTGCAAAGTTGTCAAGGTGGTTTCCATTCTCAACTGCAGAGAAGTTAGGTGTCTGTTCATTCTTCTGTTCAGGTCCAGTGCTTGTTTAGCTTAACTGTTTTCGTCGTTTTTCTTTCTGTTTCAGCCGCAATGGTTGCCAAGCACTTCACTTCCCAAGCATTGTTGGTCACAAATGCTTCTCCTTTGCACGGACAAATGCTGCCGAGCCGGTGACCGAAATGCAATACAGCCCCTTTATAGCCTTGCTCTTTCCGAGCACAATGAGACGTGTCTGAAACAAGGGTAGAATTTCTGCAACAAAGAAGTGAAATGGTCAAAAGACAGGCTTTCAAACACGGCAAAGCTACTTGCTGGAGATCAACAGTAGACCTACGCGCATGGTTGGTCTCGAAGCGATGAGGATCCAGTGACTGATCTCACACCTGTGTGAAATGGGCCACATTTCTGGCCATGTGTGAATCCGTTTGGACGAGTGGAATGGAGATGTAAGTGATGTTTTTGGTTGGAAAAGAGCATTGTCAACATCACTTGAGGAAATTTGGGGTAACTTTGGAGCAGAATGTGGTGTTTGCTGAAGATGCAGCGTCGGTGAAAAGTGGCGTTGAACGCGTGATTGTTCAAATAAAAGAATACTCGTCTCAACAGTTCAAGTGCCATGGCTGGAAAATATGATTAATTTTCATTAGTGGAGACAGTTGAGGGTTTATTCAATAGGACAGCACTTCACAATTCTACATTACTTAATCTGACAGATGAAGATGAATTCAAATTTCCGGCATTTGTCCTGAACATGATAAATATGGTGTTGTGACATCATTTCTTCAATGACAAGACATTCAACCTCTAGAATTGTTCATTAGACTAGTCCTTTGAAAATAAACTTGCAGAAAACAATTAATACTTTGCTGGGTGGATTAAGTGATGTTCTGCATGAAATTTTGGATTTAGTCACTGTAGTAGGAACATTGATATTGACCATCCAGGACCACTTTAACGAATTAGGCTCAGTTTCCCATTCCTGAAAGACAGTCCGATTTTATTCCTCATTGAAAAGAGCGTCTCATCAAAAGACAGATACTTGCTTGGGCTGACATGGAGAGAGCACTTAGCATTGAACATGTCGAAGATGTCACGAAATGCTGTGAAGCGGTCACTCTCCCAACGCTCAGAATGCGTTTCAAAGCTGTCGAAACACAGGTGTGACATCAGAAGAGAAAATCGGCACCTCGACACGGCAGACCAAAGACAGGATATCCTTTCAAGTAAGATGTCGGTCACATCATGTGTACTCTGGCCCAGCAGACCTCCGAAGTACTTAAGTTCAATGACTGCGTACACTTCGCATTTGTCTGTCTCCCGTAAGTGAGGGCGAGTGCTATCCTGTTGGGCCTTATCCGACATGCCAGAAAGTGTGGCCTTGATCTTCCTGTTTGTAAAATCCATAGTCAAACCCATCATTTCGTCTAGGACAAAGAGATCAAAGGCACCTCACATGTTTTTCCCTGACTTTGCTTTTTCACTGTGAAGGCCTGGCTTGTCCTTGATGATGTCACACAACCACTGTTGGCCCCTGGCTTCTGGAGCTTGCTCAATCCAGTGAATCTTCTCGGCATTCTTCTTCCCAAATGAAACCAGGAAAGCTGTTTAGGTCTTGCAGGAGCTACAGAGTCCAGAATGGCATTGTTCTTGGGGTCCAGAGCTGCATCAATTCCAGTCACCAGATGCTCCTCTTGTTTGGGATGTTAAACTGTAGGAGAAGACCGTCGTTGAAGAAGAGGCGTTTTCCCCAAGTTCCCCGTCTTGGGAGATGCCATTGCTGTCAAGCTCCTTCTG
Organism: Clathrina lutea; assembly: GCA_028571005.1. Lineage (NCBI taxonomy): Eukaryota > Metazoa > Porifera > Calcarea > Clathrinida > Clathrinidae > Clathrina > Clathrina lutea. Next base: position 10,550 of record JAOWAR010156613.1, read on the forward strand.
CAGACCTTCCCGGGTAATCCGATCATCAAGGTTGTCTTCGTCTGAACTATCTAGAAGAATGTCAGCAGCGTCTTCTGCTGTAAGGCAACTTCCCTCTGCTTGCCATCACTGCAGCCACCACAAACTGAAACCAAATCCCAGTTTTGACCGGCAGCCATAAGGGTATAAGTCAAGAGCATTGATTACGCTAAAACTTACTGAAACATATCGAGTTGATCTGCCCGCCACGGCGAACTTTTCGATCCGGGTACTCGAGCATGCGCAT